>JAQZBX010053128.1:0-18967 GCA_029593785.1 Cabassous unicinctus | reverse complement strand
CACTATATCCATGGGATATAAGCCCTCTCTCACTTGGAGGTGGAGTGGACATCACCTTCCAAGTCCCCTCAAGATTGGGGGAGGAGCTGTGGACTAGAGTGGACTTGGTGGTGTTCTGTTGTAGACATATTGTGATTCAAGCAATGGAGGAAATTGTAACAGTGAGGTGGAGCCAGTGGCCACTGGACATTTTTGGGGCAGGGAGATGAGGGGCAGTTGAAATACTCGTGCTTTTTTGGGACTTTGGGTGTTGTCCTGAGTGGCAAAGCGGCGATGGATGTAGGCCATTTTCCATCAGAATATACCATGAAGAACTGGGTGGGAGAGAATGTGGTCTGTGATATGAACTGTGGTCTATGCTCGGTGGCAAGGCCCCAGGATGTGTATATCCATTGCGGGTGTTGTAACACACGGATGAGGAATGGTGGTGTGGGACGTTGTTGGAGGTGTGGGTGGTGGGGAACATGGGAATCCCTGCAATTTCTGAGTAATATTTAGGTTATCTAGGCACCTTAAAAACAAAACAAAAAAAAATATATATATATAACAAATAACATTTATTTAAACAAATGCACATATATGCATATATATTTATATATCATTTTACAAATATTGGTATGTATTGTGAAAAATTTGATTTTTACCCACAATAAAAAAATAAAATTAAATTAAAAAAAAAAAAGATAATCTTGCCAACTATAAAATTCTTGGCTGGCAGTTTTTCTCTTGCAGTATCTTAAATATATCATACCATTGCCTTCTTGCCTCCATGGTTTCTGATGAGAATTCAGCACTTAATCTTATTGGGTATCCCTTATATGTTATGCATTGCTTGTCTCTTGGTGCTTTCAGAATTCTCTCTGTTTTTGGCATTTGACATTGTGATTCATATGTGTCTTGGAGTTGGTCTATTTGGATTTATTCAGATGGGAGTATATTGTGCTTCTTGGACACAGATATCTGGGTCCTTCAATAGGATTGGGAAATTTACTACTATTATTTCTTCAAATATTCCTTCTCCCCTTTTTCCCTTCTCTCCTCCTTCTAGACATCCATGACACGAATGTATGCATGTCTCTTACTGCCGTTTAGTTCCCTGAGACCCTGTTCAATTTTTTCCATTCTTTTCTTCATCTGTTCTTTTGTATGTTCACTTTCAGAGGCCCTGTCTTCAAGATCACGGATCCTTTACCTGCTTGCTCAAATCTGTTGTTATATGCCTCCAGTGCATTTTTAATTTCATTTATTGCACCTTTCATTCCCATAAATTCTGCTATTTTTCTATGTATGCTTTCAAATTCTTCTTTGTGCTCTCCCAGTGTCTTCTTGATATCCTTAATCTCTTTAGCCATATCACTGAATTTATTATAGACATTTGTTTGAACATCTATGATTAGTTTTCTCCACTCCTTTATGTCATATGCAGGTTTATCTTGTTCCTTTAGTTGAGCCATATCTTTCTGTTTCTTGGTATGGATTGTAATTTTTTGTTGGTGATTTTGCATTTTGCTTGCTAGATGTATTTATTCTGGGTGCAGTTTCTCCCTTTAATTTAGGGATTTCTTGTCTTTTCTCCCTTGCTCATTGTGTAGTCGGAGTTGAGAATGTAGTTGGTGCTGTAAGCTATGGAGTCTAAAGCTGCCTACATTGCCCCTGGAGTTGATGAAGCTTTCCCACCTTTCTTCTCTGTCAGCAGTAGGGACAGAGCTGCAGCTGTGTATAATAATCCAAGTTGGGCAGGACAAGACTGTCTGTAGTTGTCCAGAGAGGCTGATGAAGGTTCACACAACTTCCTCCCCTAACTTGGGTGGAGCTGGAGCTAGAGCTAGAGTGGGCAGCAAGTCTGTGCCATGTGAGTCCACAAAGACCACAGTTGCCAGGTAAACTGACATAGCACCAGACCCCCTCCATGTTGGGGGTGGGAATGGATGCTCTGGAGTGTCCAACAATCTAATCCATGTTGGCTGAATATGTCTGCAGTTGCCCTGAGAGGCTGAGGGAGTGCTGTCTCTTCTACCCTTTAGAGTGTGGGAATGGAATCACCAATTCCCAACAGTTCATTCTCTGTAAGCTGAAAGTACCCACCATTGCCCAGAGAGGCTGAGGAAACACCAACCCACTCTGATCTTATTGGGTGGTGGGCATGGTTCTATGGGTGCCTAACAGTTCAGTCCTTTTAGGCTGAGAATACCTGCCATTGTCCAAAAAGGCTGAGAAAACACCACCTCCCTCCTATCCTATTAGGGCATGGGATTAGTTCTACAAGCACCCAACAGTTAAGTCCCCATAGGCCAAAGGTACCCACCATTGTCTGGGAAGGCTGTGAGGACACCAGACTCCTCCTATGCTATTGGGGGTGGGGATGGATCCATAGGCATCCAACAGTTCAGTCCTTGGAGGCCAAAAGTGTCTGCCATTGCCCAGAAAGGCTGTGGAAACACCCATCCTCTCCTTTATTATTGGGAGGTGAGGGTGGATCCACAAGTACCCACCAGTCCAGGCTGTGTTGGCCTAAAGCATCTGCAGTTACCCAGACGGGCTGAGCAAACACAATCCATCTCTTATCCTATTGGGGATGGGGGTGAAGACACAGGTGCCCAACAGTCTGGTTTGTGCAGTTCCAAAGTGCCTGCAGTTACCCTGAGAGACTGAGGGAACACCATCCCCCTCTTATTCTATGAGGAGACAGAGGTGGAGATGGAGTAAAATGTACTCAACAAACCACTTCCTGTAGGTTGAAAATGCCTGCCATTGCCCAGAGAGGCTGAGGCTACCCAGCTTCTCTCTTATCCTATTGGTGTGCAGGGATACAGCCCCAGGTGTCTGACTATTCAGTCTTTGCCAGCAGAGAGCACCTACAGTTGCCTGGAGAGCCAGGTTCAGGTCCCAGTATCTTCCTCTCTGCTGGAGGTGAGGCTGAAGCCTAGTCTAGATCTGCAGTCTGATCTTGGTGAAAAGAAGCCAGTCCTAACTTCACTGGATTTTCAGTCTGCCAGGCTTCCCTTCATGTCAAAATGGTAGTTACTGGACTCTTTTCAACTTGCACAGGCTCAAACCCTATCTGTTTCTAGGATTATACTTTAGCCAGCTGAGTCCACTAATTAGTAGCTGAAGTCAGTGGACAACTGTCTCTTCCTTCATCATTTATGGGAAATGGAGCTTCTAACTCCAGCCAAGGAATACCTCTGGAGGTGGCTTGTGCCACTAGAATAGGATGGGCACCAGCTACTACACGTGATTTGCAGTTTCCCAGAAAGGTGGTGCAGGTCCCCCCAGCTTCCTCCCTGCCAGAGGTGGGACTGGGGTTTAGGCTAGAGCTGCAATCTGATCTGGGTGGAGAGAAACTGGTCCCTACCAGCACTGTGATTTTCAATCAGCCCCACTTCCCCACATGAAGGGGGGCAGAGTCAAAATGGCAGCTACCAGCCTCCTTCTGACTTGGACAGGCTGAAAGTTAAGCTGTTCCTAGGATTATACTTTAGCCCACCGAATTTACTAACCTGAAGTCAGCTGAAGTCAGTGCCACACCTTGTCTTTCTTCCCCATATTTTCAGAATGGAGCTTCCAACTCCACCCATGGAATAGCTCCAGAGGCATCCTGAGCCACAGGAACCAGTCTTCATGGCATGGAGTGCTCTACTCAGAAATCATCTCTGCAGATGGGCAGTTTCCTCCTTCCATACTTTCAAGGATGTTGCAGGATACTCTTCAACAAACAGGTGCTTTAGATAGTGCTGGGAGATTACTAACTGCTCTGTAGCACAAGCTGACTCCAGGAGTTCTTTAGTCTGCTGCTATCTTGGCTCCTTCTTCACTTCCTTCTTTTTTAATGTAGGCATTTAGGGCTAACATTTCCCTCTCAGCACTGTCTTCACTGCATCTCATAAATTTGATGTGTTGTATTCTCATTTTCATTTGCCTTGAGATATTTGCTGATTTCTCTGGCAATTTCTTCTTTGACCCACTGATTATTTACAAATGTCATTTAAATTCCATTTTAGTGAATTTTCCAGTTTTCCATCCAAAACTAATTTTTAGCTTCATTCTGTTGTTGTCAGAGAAAGTGCTTCATATAATTTCATTCTTTCTACATTAATTGAGACTTGACCTGTGCCTTAACATGTGTTCTATCCTGGAGAATAATCCATGAGCATATGAGAAAACTGTGTATCCTGATATTTGGAAGTGAAATATTCTATACATTTTGGTTAGGTCTAGTCCTTTTATCGTATTATTTATGATTTCTGTTCTTATTGATCCACTGTCTAGATGTTTTATATATTGCTGAGAGTGGTGTTCTGAAGTCCCCCACTATTATTGTACAGGCTTCTATTTCTCCCCTAAATTTTGCCAGTGTTTGCCTCATATATTTTGGGGCACCCTGATTAGGTGCATAAATATTTATGATTGTTATTTATTCTTCATAGAGTGCCCCATTTATGAATATGTAGTGTCCTTTATCTCATCTAAAAGTTTTGCATTTAAAGTCTACTTTGCCTGATATTAGTATAGCTCCCCTGTGTCATTTTTGGTCACTATTTGAATTGAAAATAATTTTCTAAACTTTTCCTTGCAACCTATTCATTTCCTTGGGTCTAAGGTACATCTCTTGAAATGAGCATATAAATGATTATATATCCATTCTGCCAATCTATGTCTCTTAATTGAGGAGTTCAACCCATTAACATTCAATATTATTACTAGAAAGGCCATACTTATATCAACCATTTTATCTTTAGGCTTTTAGATGCCATGTCTTATTTTTGTTTTCCTTTTTATACATTTAGTTACCTTGCTAATAATCTTCCTTTCTACACTGTCCTCCAAACCTCTCTCTTTTGTTTTTCATTTCTGCCTGAAGAACACCATTTAGCATTTCTTACAGGGCAGGACTCTTGTTGATGAATCCTCTCAATTTCTGATTATCTGTGAATATTTTAATCTCTCCCTCATTTTTGAAAGATAATTTTGATGGATACAGAATTCTTGCCTGGCAGTTTTTTCTATTTCAGTACCTTAAATATGTCATACCAGTGCCTTCTTCCTCCATGGCTTCAGATGAGAAGTCAACAGTTAATCTTATTGAGCACCCCTTGTATATAACAGATTGTTTTTCTCTTGTTGCTTTTGGGACTTTCTCTTGAACTTTGACATTTGACAATCTGATTAGTATGTTTTTTGGAGTATTTCTCTTAGGATTTATTCTGTTTGTAGTACAGAGTACTTCCTAAACACAGACATCCATTTCCTTAATAAGAGTTGGGACATTTTCAGCAATTATTTCCTCAAACATTCCTTCCACCCTGTTTCCTTCTCTTTTACCCCTGGGACACCCATAATGCAAATGTTTGTGTTTCATGCTGTCATTCAATTTCCTAAGACCCTGCTCATTTCTTTCCAAGTTTTCCCTCTATCTGATTTTCTATCTGTGCAATATCAGATATCCTATCTTCCATTTCATAAATTCTTTCTTCTGCCTGTTCAAATCTGCTATTGTGTTATTCTAGTATACTTCTTACTTCTTCTCTTGTGCCTTTCATTACCATGAGATCTGCTCTTTTTTCCATGTATGCTTATAATTTCTTCTCTACACTTAGCCAGTGTATCATTAATATCCTTTAACTCTTCCTTCATCTCCTTGAATTGATTTCAAAGATTTGTTTGAACATCTTGATTACTTGTTCCAAATTCTACTTTTCCTTTGGCTTTTTAATTTGTTCCTTTTACTGTGCCATAAATTCCTGTTTCTTAGTATGTCATGTAATTTTTTGCCTATGCTTAAGCACCTGTTTATCTTGATGAGTTTACTCTGTTGGTCAGTTTCTGTCTCTTACCAAATGTTTTATTGTTGTTTGGCTTTGTTTAAAGTCTCTTCTCTGATGCTTGGTTCAGCTTATTCTAAATTTTAGAATTTCTCATGCTTAATGGATACAAACCAGGCCTGGGATGTATGAAAGGGCACAGATCAGTTCCACTGAGCCAAATTCTCTCTCTCAGTCTCTCCAACCTGCTCCTTCCTGGATGTTGTACTGAGGCCCCCTGGCTTTGGAAGTACATGCACTGCTGACTCACTACCCTCTGTGCCCACCTGTGGGTACCTATGTGAGTAAGTCCTCCCTCACTTGCCACCCACAATGCTCACACTGCACCCAGCCATGTCTCCTGCTCCCAGCAAGTCCCCTATGTGGCTACTGACACTGCTAATCCTTTGGCTCCACCACTTTTCTGGCCCTGGTGGGGTCCCCTGCACTGCTTGTCCTGTGGCCCTGCTGCTACCCTTGTACCCAGTGAGTACCCCCTTGCCAGCCACCCTTCTGGTCACTCTGAGGCTCTGCCACTTCCCCAGTGCATGGCTATGTCCCCATCACTGGCAGCCCACACCACTATCCCTACACCCCTTCTGCTTTCACTATGCCCAGTAAGCCTGCTTGTCTTCTTGCCTCTTATGGAATATAAGGGCACCCAGCTGTTCCCTTCTCTACCATTTTGATTCTGCCTATAATTATTAATTTAAGATTGTGCAAAAACATTGTTTTTTTATAAAAGCATATATTTGAAAATTTGTCCATTGAGACATTTATAATGTCTCCAATTTTCACTACCATAAATAACAATTCTATAAACAACTTTACAAAAATTTTCAAAGTGTAATATTTTTCAAGTTCTTGGAATTCATTGTTATGTATAACTATGCATAAATTTATTTTTCTACATTGTTTTTTGAAATCCTTCCATAAATTTTCTGTAATTATATTTGCATATGTGTGGTTCTGCATGTCTTCTGTCTTCTTTTATATTAGTGAGGCCAATATCTCAATGTTGGTGATTGTACAATTCAAAACGATATGCATATGGATAATATGTTCTCTTTTGATAATTCTTAGTATATCTCTTTGCTAGTACGGATACAATTATATTTTTAACATTTTCTTTAAATTGTATTATCAACGTAAGTTAAATTTTATGCATTTGTTCTCTGAATATATATCTTTCTGAGAATCATTTGTCTGTTCATCCTTTTGAATCTTGTTAATTTACCTAGGATGGGTGTTAATCTAACAACATAATTATTGCATATCTTAGTAAGAGTTCAGCTACTAGGACCAGGTGGTCTGGGTTCAAATTTGAGCTTCACTATTTGCTAGGTGTGATATTGTTTATTAGACGTAATGATTGGTAATATGTGATTACATTTTTAAAATTTCTGTTTGATATTAAATGCTATGTAAGTCTCAGCCTCCTGTTCTTTTACCACTATTAATATTTGCCATTTCTATATATTTTACTTCTTTTAAGATTTTTTTCCTTGTGTCTTTCTTTTATGTACAATGACAATTTCTTGTATATGATCCCCCAGTGCCTTATTTTTTTTCACTTTATTTTCAAACAAGCTTTAGGTTACAGAAAAGTCACCTAGAAAATCTAGGTGATTCCCTTATATCCCAGCCCCTCCCCTTCTCACATTTTCTCTTATTGATAACATCTTATATGAGTATGGTACATTTGTTACAATTGGTGAACAACTATTGAAGCATTGCTACTAACTATGGTCAATGCTTTACTTTATGGTTTATGTTTTGTAAACTATACACTTTTATATGTTTTGAAAAAATTTATAAAGGCCTGTACCCATCATTGCAAGATCATGCAGAACAATTTCAATGTCGTAAATATGCGCTATGCTCCATCCATTATATTCTACCCTCTTACTCCTCTCGGAAACTACGGTAACCTCTAAGTTTCAATTTTTGAAAAATAAGGTTCATAGTTACATGCATTAATATTGAGGGTCTGATACATTGGTTTGTTTTCTTTTATTAAGCACTGCCTATGTTCTGGAGAGTTTCTTGCTCATCTAATCCAGAAAAAACAGGACACTCCAGGGTGGAAGCTTAATATTTTCCTGTTTATTGTTTGGTTCTCCACCCACTGAGATAACACACTATGACAAAATGAACATTTTCATGTTCCAGAGATGCATGCCCCAGGTGCACCCTATCCCACATTTCCTCCCATCCCCAATGTCTTGCACTAGTGCCCCTCACCTGCCATATTTGCCAAAAGAACATTCACACCATTGTAGTTTAGGATTTGGTGCTCTCACATACTCTCTTGATAAAAAGACTCTGAAAGATGGCGATAGAAGGAAACTTTCTCTCTATGATATAGGGCATATATGAACAACCTACAGAAAACATTGTACTCAATGGTGAAAGACTGAAAGCTTTCCACCTGAGATCAAGAACAACATAAGCATACCCACTGTAACCATTGTTGTTCAATATTGTGGTAAAAACTATAGCTAGGGAAATTAGGTAATAAAAAGAAATAAAATGCATCTACATTGAAATGGAAGAAGAAAACTTTCAATATTCACAGATTATATGATCCTATACTGACAAAGCTCCAAAAAAACAAAGCTACTAGATCTAATATCTGAATTCAGTAAAGTGGCAGCATACAATATAATAGTTAAAACTGAGTACTGTTTCTATACATTAGTAATGAGAAATCTGAGGAGGAAGCCAGGAAAAAATTCCATTTATAATAGCAACCAAAAGAATCAAATACTTAGGAATAAATTTAACTAAGTATGCAAAAGACTGTACACAGAAAACTACAAACCATTGTTCAAAGAAATCAAAGATGATCTAAATAAATGGGAGGATATTCCATGATTATGGGTTGGAAGACTAAATATCATTAATATGTAAATTCTACCCAATTCGATTTACAGATTCAATGCAATCCCAGTAAAAATTCCAACAGCTTTTTTTTTTTACAGAAATGGAAATCTTATTTGGAAGGTAAGTTGACCATGACAGCCAGATATATATTTAAAAAGGAGAATGAAGTTGGAGCAATCTCACTTCTTGAATTTAAATCATATTATTTAGGTCCAGTGGTAAAAGCAGCATAATGCTGGCATAAAACTAGACATATAGATCAATGGAAATGAATTGAGAGTTCAGAAATGGACCCTTACATCTATTGTTACATAATTTTTGACAAATCTGTCAAGTATATCCAGCTGGATTAGGTCAGTCTATTCAACAAACAGTGCTGTGAGACCTAGATATCCATAGCTAAAATTTTTTATATTTTTTATATAAAAATTAACTGAAAGTAGGCCAAAGCCCTATCTATAAAAGGTAGATGTATAAAAATCTTGGAAGAAAATGTAGGGAAAGTTTTTTAAGATCTTGTGGCAGGTGGTGGTTTCTTAAACCTTACACACAAAGTATGAGCAATGAAAGAAAAAATGGATAGATGGACCTTCTCAAATTTAAACACTTTTGTGCTTCAAATAATTTTGTCAAGAAGGTGAAAAGGCAGTTTTCTCAATCAGAGAAAATATTTGGAAACCATGTATCAGATAACATATGGACAAAACACTTAAATAGACATTTTCCAAAGAGTAAATATAAAGTACAGAAAACACATGAAAAGTTGTTCAACATCACTAACTATTGGAGAAAAGCAAATCAAAACTATAATGAGGTATCATTTCACTTTATAAAATGGCCATTATTAAAAAACAAAACAAAATAGAAAACAGCAAGTACTGAAAAGGATGTGGAGAAATAGGATCACTCGTTCACTGTAGGTAGAACTGTAGAATGGTGTATCCTCTGTGGAAAACAATTTTGCAGTTCCTCAGGTAGCTAAATATAGAATTGTGAAATGATCGGCAATTCCACTAGTAGGAATATATTCAGATACACTGAAGTTTATTTTAAAAAAGCAATTACATGAACTGATATTTGCTCACTGGTGTTCATAGTGGCATTATTCACAATTGCTACAAGAAGGAAACAACCCGAGTATCTATCAACTGATGAATGGATTGAAAAATGTGGTATATACATACACTGGAGTACTTTTCAGCTGTAAGAAGAAATAAAATTCCAACATATGTGACAACATGGGTGAACCTTGAGGACATTATGTTGATTGAAATAAGCCAGAGAGAAAAGAAAAAGCATTGTATGACCTCACTATAATGAACTAAATACAATGAGTAAACTCATGGTGTTAAAATCTAGAGTATAAGTTACTAGGGTATAGTATGAGGGTTGAGAACATGGCTCTGATGAATAATGTATGCAGAATTTTTAATAAGATTGTAGATGTTAGGAAAGGATAGAGTTGATAGTAACATATAGTGAGTATAACTAAAACTGCTGACATATAAATGTGAATGTGGCTGAAAGGGGTATTCTAGGGACATAAATATCAATGGAAAGAAAATTAGAGGATAATCTTGGGATTGCAAAACCGTGAATTCCGTGGTGGATAAGGACTGTGGTTAATACTGCAAATACCATAATAAACTAGAATAAATGTATGCCACTTTTACAAGGACCTAAGAATATGGTGATATATGGGAAAATATAACTAAGACAACCCATGGACTATAGATTTTATTTTTGCATATGGAAAAAGGGTACTATATCAACTATAAGAGTTAACAATAAGGGAGTATAAGAAGGTAAGGAATTTTTCTGAAGTAATGAAAAGATACTAAAATTGACTGAGGTCAATACAACTCTGTGATGAAATGGAGAGCCACTGAGTGTAAAATGTGGATAGATTGTATCAGGCATGGGGCTGTATAACAGTGAACTTATGGTGGATGATATATTATGGTTAACAATAAATATATGAAAACATTTTTACATGAATTATATCTAATGTAAAATAATAATACATGGTATTAATGGTGACTTATTGGGAAAATAAATCTAATGGAAGCTATAGACAATAGTTTGAAATATTTGAATTTTCTTTAACAATTTTAACAAACGTTCCAAAACAAAGCAAGGTAGTGGTGGGTTGGTATATGGGAATCCTGTATCTTATTCATGGTTGTTTTATAAATTTCTTTAATAAAAAAGTAAGTAGTTCTCAGAGACAAAGGCCAAATAAGACAGGTTATGACATTTTCATGGTTCTATTGAAAAGGAGAAAAGTGAGGGAAAGAAATATGAGAAAAGCTTTTGTTAAGATTTATTCAGTTCCTAAAAGCAAAAGTCCTAAAAGTCCTTTAATTTTACCTACTATTTTTAAGGAATTTTGTCCAACATACTTTGAAATTATCTGTATTCATGGACCTACTTCTTTAAGATATCACAACTCCACTGAGGAGATCTGTCTTTCTGCTTTTTTCCTGCATGTGGAAACTAGGTGGATACTTTCTGGTACCAAAAAAATTAAAGACTGAAATTGGATGCATCCTAATATGATGCATCAGTGTCTTCAGACTAGTCATTTCCTTTCTTGTTTTTCTTTCTTTTTTTTTTAATTAGAGAAGTTGTGAGTTTACAGTAAATTCTTGGAGAAAATCTAGAGTAACAATATTTACACCCTCCCTGCCTGTCTATTAACAACTTGCATTATTGGAGTACATTTGTTTCAACTGGTGAAAGAAAATAATTATAATTTTACTATTAACTATAGCCCATGATTTTTAATAGGGTTATCCACTTTCTTACTTAATGAAGTATCAGAAGTGTGCCTCCAAATCTCCACTGAGTTACATCAAAATAATTTGGTATCCAAAACTTGCTAGTCTAAGATGTCTCTTGATGTTGGACAAATTAGGTTACATCTACACCTCAGTATCACTATTTAAAAACTCAGCAGTCTCAAGGAAAATATCTTTCCTTTGAATGACATGTCATTTTTGGTTTCTCAAACATACTACATCATAACTCCTTTCACAGAATTTTTGGTACTCACTGAATTTTTTAAAAAAGTATCAAAATTTAGTGAAAGAAAAATAAAACTTCATGTGAGATACTTATATGAGTTTTCATTGTGAGAAATTTCAACTCAGACATTCCAGAAATTCACAAACAAATTTCATCAATACCAATATCACAAAACACTAAATCTGGAATTCTTTAAGTGGATATTCAAGGGTCTTTATTGAAGAGACCAAATTCAGCAAATTCCTCCTCTCATTCTTTCTTTCTTCTCTCTATTTTCAATCCACATGTTGAGCCTTGAAACGAAAAGTGGGCATTTGAAAAAATACGAAGTCATGAATACAATAAATTGGTTACTTGCCTTTTAAAATTCAATAGCTGAGATACTCACTTGGGTTTTAGTACTCTAACCCTGTAACATCATCTTCTCTCCACTTTTCCTACTAGTGCTTTCGCTAACGCAGATGTCACTCATAAATACACATAGACAGTCTCATTCTCTGATATTTTCACATTACATAGCAGCTGAAAGTCCTCTCCTTTGTTAAAACTTCCACACTCCATTTCTCCCTGTGGAGAATGTACCCAGTTAACACATCATCTCCTCAGAAAACCTTCCCAAGACTTCACAGTCAAATAACTCTCTTTCTATCAAAATTCTACAGTTCAACTACACACTCACACTTTCAATTAAATGATATAATCCTGAATTATGTCCTTCTCTCATTTGTGCTGTAACATCTTTTTGTTCACTTATTAATATATCTTTGAAGTAAGGAAGACAAATTATGGTTGTACAGTTTTGCACACTTCATGCTAAACTGGAAAGCAGAGTTTGACAAAGAACACTCATGGAGATTTCATGTCCAGAACCCATACTTTCATGTTCCATGACAATCTCCTGCAGACATCCACTCAACATTGACACACAGATCCCCAAACCAGCAATATAAGAACTCATCCAAAGAGGCAAGGAATGGGCTTAAGTCTTGCATCAAAAAACTACTTTTTCTCATAAGAAAACTAGTATTAAAAAATACCCTTGTGGCACTATAGTTAAAATTTATGCATGGGCTTAATATTCTCCAAAATCTTTTGTATTCTTCATGCTTTATGTAATTAAGAATGAAAATGACCTGTGTCTGTCATTGCAATGCCATTAAGGACAATTCCAATATCCCCAAATTGCCCCTATATTACACTTATTTTTCCCTCTCGCTCTGCTCAGAATCTCCAGTGACTGCCATTATATATCTTGTCATAACTTACAAAATTGTGTGGGAGAGAGATTAAACTATAATGTAAACTATAATCCACACTTTGTGGCAATACTCCAATATGTGTTCATCAATTGTAACAAATGTACTACACTAATGAATCATGTTGTTAATGTGGGAAAGTGTTGGGGGAGGTAAGGAGTGGGGTATATGGGAATCCCCTATATTTTTTATGTAACATTTATGATACTTATGTAACTTAAGTATCTTTTTAAAAAAAAGAAAACAGTGTATTAAAAAAAATGAAACGGGAGATTTTCAGAGGTGTAGGAGAGTTAAAAAGAAAAACATATAACATGATTTTAAAAAACTACATCCAGAAGTAAATTTTTGGAAACATGTGCTCAATTTCTACAAATTCTAGGAACTCACAATAATCATGGATTAGCTACTGAAATTTTTGAAATAGAATGATACGTAGAATGGGAGCTCTGATTACAGGGAATTTATTTTTATTTTTTTATGGCTAACTAGAATATCACTTGACACACAATAAGGGAGTCAATAAATATTATGTCAAGTTGAATAGAATTTTGAGTAAAAAATATTTCTGTGTGAATCCTGGTGCTGGGTGACTGTGTCAGAGACTGCTAGATATCCATGAAAATGTACACTTTCTCCTAGGCAGTATAACAGAGGTTTACATGGGTTCATGGCCTTCAAGTTCAATATTGTGAGAGTTGGATAGTCAATGCAGAACCACATTGTTAATGTAGAAAACCCTCAAAGGACACCTGGTAATTGACTTCCAGCAGGCTCTGACATAGGCGTCTAGCACCAGGAACATTCAAAGCCATTTTTCAATACATATTTTTATAAGAGAATTTGTGAGCTTAGAAAACAATCATGCATAATGTGCAGAATTACCATTCATCACCTCTCCACCAGCATCCTTTATTGTTGTGGTATATTTGTTACAGCTTATTAAAGAACATCATCAGACTATTACCACTAAATATGAACCATAGTGTGCATTTGGTATATTTTTTCCATACACTTCCTATTATTAACACCATGTATTAATATTATACATTTGATATAGTTTATGAAAGAACACTTTCATATTTGTACCGTTAACCACACAGTTAATCTTCCACCACATGGTTCACTATGTTATACAGTCCCATGTGTTGTACAGTTTATCCAATGTGTACCCTCAGCTGCTCTCAATTTCATCACAAGAAACACCCCAAGTGACCATCAACTGATGAATGGATAATGCTGTAAGAAAATTGAATTGGGACACATATGATAACATGTGTTGAGAATATTATGATGTATGAAATAAGCCAGACACAAAAGGACAAATACTGTATGGTCTCACTAATATGAACTAAACACAGGCCATTTTTAACAAAAATACTCTAGGCCCCTTGTGCAGCTAGATGCAGTTTTGTGACTAACTTTTTGTAAATTGGCTGTAGACAGAAGTATATGTGTCAGTTCCAGGCTGAAATCTAAAATGTTGAATGTGTACTTCTCAGAGTTTATTTCTTCTTTTTCCCACCTAAACCCAGGCTAGTGGTGTAACTATTGTGGATAAGAGGATTCTATTGCAATACTTTACAAATGGTGGTGTACATTTGAAAAACCTGGTGCTAAAATTCAAATATCGTTTACGAGTTCTGGGGTAGAGTCCAGAATTCAGCATTTCTAACAAGCTCCCAGATGATGCCAATGATGTTAAGACATTAATCACATCTTGAGTATGAAAGCATGAGGCAGGGTCAGGAAAAGATGAGAAAAGAACCTGAGTCCATGAATGAAGAAGAGATGCACTGCCCTGTCAACCTGAGCCATTTTTAAGGTCTGTCACATCAAGAATAAACCTCTTATATGTTAAATAACTGTATCATTGGATCTCTTTTTTATAGAAGCCTACTATTACTCTAATATAATATATAACTCAAACATATATGACACCACTCTCCTCTTTATGTAATATTATTATATTCCTAAGAGGGTACTTGGATTTCTATTATTACATGTTATATACAAAGATGAAATTTCTTCCTCAAAATTTTGTATATTTTCCACCAATGATAAAGTTTTATTGACATAATAACATATATCATTGGAATTAGAAGCTCATCATAGAAGATATATAAAGAGAAAAGATCAGAAATTCCCTCCTCCATCATGAAAGAATTTCAGATAAGGGATTTATCTTCAGATACGTAGGACAGATTGGAATTTGTTAATGTTCAGAGATGGACTTTCTTGAATGGCTTAGCTCATTTTTCCAAAATAAAAATGGCCTGGAACATAAATCAGAACACGTGTTTACTAATTTTCTGGGAAAATACAATTAGAGAAGAGGCCTAAATATGTACAGTATTGCTTATCTATTGCTGTATAACAAATTACCACAAATTTAGTAGCATAAAACACTTCTCATATTATCTTACAATTTCTGTGGGTCATGTGTGTGGGCACCACTAAACTCCATGAAACACTGGGTGCTTCTGTGGTGTGTCACAATCCAGGTGTCAGTCAGAGCTGTGATCACATCTCAAGGTTCACTTGGAGAAGGATCTGCTCTCAAACTCATGTGGTTGTTGGCAAAATTCAGTTCATTGCAAGTTGTTGGACTGATGGGCTCAGTTCCTGTGGGGTGTTGGCTAGAGGCTGCCCTCAGTTCTTTGCTATGTGGACACCACCACTGGGCAGTTCACAGCCTGTACATTTGCTTCATCAAAGCCAAAATAAGGGAATCTGCGAGCAAGATGGAAATCGTTTTATTTACCTATTCTTCTGGTTAGTAGGAAAACATGTATCTCACCCACCGTCAAGGAAAGAAGATGACACGGGTATGAATACCATGGGAAGTAATAATTTCAAACATTTTAGAGTCTCTTCATGTTCACCCTAGTCAGTATATGATGTTCCATGAGAAGTTCTCATAAAATGAAAATTGTCCTAAGCAGATTTCTGTGCTTAGGAAAGAATCATTAATAGATGATCTCACAACATTTCAGTGATTATTGGGGCCTAGGTAGTGATAATTGACTACGCTTGAGAGTTCTTCCATTCCCAGCACTTTACCCTAAGACTTCAGTCTCATGCTTCACTTTTGGTTTTCTATGTGCCTGAACTGTTTCATAATGTAAATGCTTTTTTACTACACTTCATTTTATTTTCTAAAGTACAGAATATTTTCCTTAATTTTTAATATTAAATAGAACAATTTAACTATTTTATCTGAAAAATCTCATGAATCCCAATTTTAATGAGCATGATTTATAATATAATGTTACTAATCAATCTGTGTAAGCATAAAAATGTTGTAAGAGTGCAATCATAGTACATATAAAAATGTAAAACTAAAATAAATTTTCAAGCATTACTGCAACATTACTATTAATATTTAAATCAGCAATATAACTTAACATGACTATTAATGTGGTTATAGTATAGTAAAATTGACGTGTATGAATATCACACAGTGTAGCAAAGGTAATTTTGAGTTTGATACATCAATGTTAGTACCAATTTTTTCTATTGAAACTGATGTAAGCCATTATCATGCACCCCAAAATTATTTGATATCCACTTGACGCAAATGTTTTTGTCACTGTAGGGCTTGAAATTGTATATACCTAGAAAAGCATGTTCTTAAAGTTAATTCATTCCTGTGCTTCATATTGTAAGTAGGCTTTTTTGATGAGGCTACTTTAGTTAAGGTGTGACCCACCTCATTCAGGATGGGACTTGCTCCTCTTACTAGAGTCCATTATAGTGTGATGAATAAACACAAAGAGAGAGAAAGCCATGGAATCAAGAAGGTGAAAGCAATGAAACATGGGAAAAAATGGAGAGACAGATACTGCCATGTGCCTTACCATGTGGTACAGGACCCATGGATCACTGGCAGCCAGTCTTTAGGAAGAAAGCATTGCTTAGATAGAACCTTGATTTGGGCATTTTTTCCAACCTCAAAACCTTAGCTAATAATTTATCATTGTTAATAGCCAGAACATTTTGTGGTATCTGCTTTCAGCAGCCTAACAAACTAAAAAACTCACAAAGTTCTTGCCTGTTTACTTCTTATATTCGCAACAGAGTGTAGCAGTCGTATTGTAGCCATATTAGCAATATTCTTTGGCAATGCAATTATTGAAAAATTATAGCTAAATCTGGATGTAAGTTGGGTATCAGATGACCCAGAATGTGCTCATATTTATTTTTATCACCCAAAAGAAAACACTAATGAAGCATTTTTATAGAAATCAATAGGCCCATTATTAGGGTCTATTGTTTATTCTTCAAAATTTAAAAATTCTATTATGATAACCACCATAATTACTTTATGCATGTCTGGTATATTTCCAGCACTCTACAAATAACTTGGGAAATATTCCTATATAAAAATAGAAAACATTATTTGCTTGGATTTTACATATTAGTGGGACAGACTAACAAGGAATACTTATGTAAATAAAAAGTATGTTAGAAGATGGTAATTATATTCAAAAAAAAGTAAAGTAACATGAGGGGATTCAGAGATCTATGAGGATGCTGTAATAAACACGGTGATTTGTGAGACCATAATGCGGGAAGACTTATTGCAGTGTCTTAAGGAGATGAAGCTATTAGCCAAAATCATTCTTGGAAGAGTAATTTAAGCGGAAGAAACTCCTGGAGCAAGATCTTTAAGGTTTAAACCAGCCCAGTGTGGTCAAGGAAGAGCAAAAATTCACTGTGGGGGTAGACAACAGAACAAGGGTATGTGTAGCAAAGAGGTCAATGAAGCAATAGATGGTCAAATCATTGTAAAGATTTTGACTTTTATTCTGAATGAAATGGAGCCACTGCACAGTTTTATGCAGAAGAGTGGCCTGATTTTATACAAGTTTTACATGGAGCCTGTGGCTGCTGTGTTTAGAATAGATTAAGCAAGGAAAGAAGCAGGAAGAATTATGAGAATCTATTATTGCAATCAAAATAAAAGATGATGGTAGCTTAGATAAGAATGATAGGGGAATTAACTCAAAAATATATCAGATTCTTGATATAGACTAAAGGCCATTTTTTTTTTCTATGTTAGATGTGAATTGTGATATCTCCATTATTTTTTTGCTCCAATTTCTCAGTATGGGCAAATGGAAAGATGAATTTGACTAACGAAGTCTGCATATAGAGCATAATTGTAATAAAAACAATGAGCTGTTAATTGTGAAATTCCTATTAGAGATATAGAGTAAAATATAATATCAGGAAATCTAATCATTCCCCAAATCAGGTGAAAGATCTGGGAAGATACATAAATTGAGCATCAGTAACATACGGATGACATTTAAAGTCATAAAATCCTTGATTTGAGTTTTATAATTTTAATATAACAGTTGGAATGGAATTGCTTCTCTTGACTTTGATTTCATAAACATATGAGGGTCCAGAAGAATCTCATCTAACCTTGATTAATGAGGGATAAAAGCATTCCTATTCCCCCCAACATGGGACATGACTCCTGGGGATGAGCCTCCCTAGCAACGAGGGATCAATAACAAGTGCCAACTGGCAACATGATTGGAAAAAAAAAACTTGAAGAAAAGGGGGAAAGAGTAAAGAGAAATGAGTTTATGTGGCTAAGAGACTTCAAAGAGAGTCGGGAGGTCATCCCAGAGGTAATGCTTACGCATACCTCAGTAGGATCTCATAGAACACCAGGGTGGATGTCACCCCATTCAGAGGGGATCCTGAGGGCTCTGGAGACACCCAGGTCCTATATAAGTGGGGATAGCCCCAGAGATGGATGCTTTATTATTGGGCTCCTCTGAAATCTGTGCTCCTGAGAGTGACAGAGTCAGACTCAAATAAGTCCTCCCTGCACATGGTCCCTTAGTCCCTTTTATTCAAACCTATATGTGATGCTTGAGTTTTTAAGTGTACCTCCAGAGACTGGAGCCTCTGGCCTACCTATGTGCCAGCTGTGCCTGCAATATTGGTGCAGCTGCAACCCCTACCCTATAGCTCAAT
>JAQZBX010053127.1:0-11837 GCA_029593785.1 Cabassous unicinctus | reverse complement strand
CGAAAGGATTGCATTTCCTTTTGAGCCTCAGGAATTTAGAAGATAGTTTCCTTGGCTTGGTAAAATTGGAGAGTCCAGTCACGCTGGCATTGAGGCCATGGCTGTAAGAGATGAAAGGCTTTTCAGAAAAATGTGCATCCCTTACTCCACATTTGAGAGTTCTTCATGGGAAGTAGACTTACGTGTGGAACGAGGGTGGGAAAGTCAGAGTGCACTTGAAGAAGCAGGGTGTGGGGTAAGAGTAGGTTTGCAGCTAGGAAATAATAGCTATTATTAGGTTGGTAGAAAAGAAATTGTGGTTTTGGACCGTGAATTTTAAATCCTTATAACTAGGCTCAAACACATCTTTATTAATTAAACTAGGAATCATTACAATCAACACATTTTTGCCAAAGAGAAATGTTTGTTTCTTCCTGTAGCATAAAAATCTGTGCTTCAGGATTTGACGAACTCTTGGAAAGCATTTTCTGCATCCTGCTGATTGTGGAAGTGTTTTCCCTGTAAAAAGTTGTCGAAATGCTTGAAGAAGTGGTATTCGGTTGGCAAGAGGTCAGGTGAATATGGCGGATAAGGCAAAACTTCGTAGCCCAATTCGTTCAACTTTTGAAGCGTTGGCTGTGTGACGTGCATTTGGGCACTGTCGTGGAGAAGAATTGGGGCCTTTCTGTTGATCAATGCCGGCTGCAGGCTTTGCAGTTTTCAGTGCATCTCACTGATTTGCTGAGCATACTTCTCAGATATAATGGTTTCGCCAGGATTCAGAAAGCTGTAGTGGATCAGACTGGCAGCAGACCAGCACAAAATGAGCATGACCTTTTCTCTTGCAAGTTTGGTTTTGGGAAGTGCTTTGAAGCTTCTTTCCAGTCCAGTCGCTGAGCTGGTCTTCACCAGTTGCCGTTGGTCTTCACCGGTTGCCGTATAAAATTCACTTTTCTTCGCGTGTCACAATCCAATCAAGAAATGGTTTATTTTTGTTGTGTAGTATAAGAGAAGACGACACTTCAAAACGATGATTTTTTTGATTCTCAGTGAGCTCATGAGGCACCCACTTATCGAGCTTTTTCACCTTTCCAATTTGCTTCAAATGCAGAACGACCATAGAATGGTCGACATTGAGGTCTTTGGCAACTTCTTGTGTAGTTGTACGAGGATCAGCTTTGATGATTGCTCTCAATTGGCCGTTGTCAACTTCCGATGGCCAGTCACTATGCTCTGCATCTTCAAGGCTCTCGTCTCCTTTGCAAAACTTCTTGAACCACCACTGCACTGTAGGATCATTAGCAGTTTCTGGCCAAATGCGTTGTTTTGTTGCGTGTTGTCTCCGCTGCTTTACGACCCATTTTGAACTCAAATAAAAAAATCACTCGAATTTGCTTTTTGTCTAACATCATTTCCATAGTCTGTTTTTCCCTTTCACTGCCCCCCAGAGCCTCCAGTGGCCATTGTCTCCACATCAATGCTGTAATTTCTTCCATTGCTAGAATCCCAATAAGTCTATAGTAGAATAGCAGTAAGTACACTCTAGTCCATAGTTCATTCCCCAATCCTGAGGATTCTGGGATGGTGATGTCCTCTCCACCTCTAATTGAGTGTGGGATCCATCCCATACAGCTGATGGATGGGTCTCTCTTGCTTGCAATTGTAAGCTCTCGTTTCCTTGGTGTGGTGGTTATCAATACTCACCTCCTTGTAAGTGGTCCTGGGTGAGTCCAATGAACTGGAGAGTAGGTGTTGCAACTCTGCTTAGGCTCAGGGCCCAGATGGCACATGGACAGCCCAAAGATTCAAGTCTCTTGGACGTACACCTACAAACTCCATCACCAAGTATAGGTTCAAATAGAGGGGACAGATGAGCCATGTGTAGGGAAGTCGTGACTGAGTCCAATTCTGTCACTCTCAGGAGCACAAGTAAGCTTTGTACCTTTCGACTCTGTAATTTCAACCTGGGAATTTATCCAGCAGCTATATTCAACCATGTGCAAAGTAAGGTTACAATATTATTCATTGTAGCACTGCTTATAATAGCAAAAAGCTGCAAAGCCCTAAATGACCACTGATGGGCTGTTTAACCATATTACAGCATACCCACTTAACAAGGACCTACATAGCCGAAAAGAAAGGAAAAAGTGCTTTACGGGCAATTTGGAACAATTAAGTGAAAAAAGCAGTATAGCACTAGACTCGGTTCCTGTGAGGTACAAACTTAAAAGCGCAACACCACATCCTAACCTAACCTCAGTTATCACTGATGATGTACATGTGGCAGCTGCCTAACCAACCTGGCTAACTCTAAACCTTTCACCCCACATTTCCACCTTAGAGAAAGAGCTGGACAGGCATGGACTCTTTATGGGAGAAGTAGACATCATCAGTTGCTGTCAATCCAAAATTCCCTCAGAGGGATCCAGAGTGACCAGATGGCCCATACACAATTGACAGTCATGCCTCACAGACTCAGATGACTAAGAATGGAGTGAATGGAGGGTGGCTTCTCTATGAGGTCAGCCCTGCACTGTGGGAATAAGATCTGGATTCCCTAACAACTGGCTGCTGGCAACAAACTGGCATCTTTGTCGGGGTTAAGTGCACTGATTCCTAACATCTAGAATTATCAGGAATACCTTCTGGCTCTTGGGCTGGATGTTTGGCTCACTGAATCTGGAGGTGGGGCCGGGGGGGGGGGAGAGGGCAGTGCCCCCTCAGTTATGGCACCTCTGGAAGTAGGTTTTTCTAACAGTGGTCTCTGGGGCTTCAGCATCTTTCTCTCAGCCTTGGCTTCCATGACGGCATATTTCCAAACACTCACACAGCAGTCAACCTTGGAAAGGTGACGGGCGGTTATCTCAGGAAGGCTCTTCTGTTTCTGTAGAAACAGGACCAGCTTTATACACCTCCTAGTGCTTCAGTTCTGGGTGGAGCACTCCTTATGGGTTCAATTCGGGTTACTACCAAATAGGTACATAATTCACGTAGTGGGTCCATACCCTCTACATAAATGCGCTCACAGGTATGATAATCCTTCTCTGATACTTTCGGCAGACTTGTCACGGGCGGCTCCCATGGAGAGAGGTGGCAGGGGGAACCAGCCAGGGGCCAGCGCCCTCCGGCGAGAAATACCACTTTTATCTCGTGCCCTTCTACTTTTTCTTGTCTGAATTTCATAGACGTGGTGACTGGCACTTGGGCTAATATTTTGAGAATCTAAGAACCAGGCTCCAGCAAAAAGATGGAGGAACAGAGCCTAAGTCTTGATGACTTGGACCTCAATGACATTCCTGGATTGCCCACTTTGTTTAAACCCCTGTTGAAGAAATTCTCTATTATATGCAGCTGAATTCTGTCCCAGTTGATATATTCAGTTGTGAATGAAGAACTCTCTTCTTTCTTATGTACTAATTCTTACAAATGCCTTTTTATTATTAGTCAATTTGCTTCATTAAGGTAATATCAAAGTGTAAGACTATAACAGATAAGCTTTGAAGACCACTTACTTTCATTGGGCAACCAGGTTATCATCATCATTGATTTACAAATCAGTTACAAACTATATTTGCCCTTCAAATAAACCAGTACTATAGAAGAAGACTGGAAGACTCTAGTAATTTCTGAATTAAAAAAAAAAAAAAGGAGGCTTAGTTCCTGGCTGCTGAAGCAAATACCATGAAATGGGTTGGCTTAAACAATGGGAATTTATTGGCTCATAGTTTTGAGGCTAGCAGAATTTCAAATCAAGATGTTATCAAGGCGATGCTTTCTCCCAGAAGACTGTGGCATTCTGGGGCTAGCTGCCAGAGAGCCTTGGTCCTTGGCTTTTCTGTCACATGGCAATGCGTGTAATAGCCTTTCCTAGCTTCTCCTTTCTCTTCCAGGTGCCATTGACCTTCAGCTTCAGCGTGCTTCCTCTGGCTTTCTCTTTCTCTGTGAACTTCCCTGTAAGGCTTTCAGTAATAGGATTAAGACCATCCTGACTCAGCTGGGCAATACCTTAACTGAAGGAACTTTATCAAAAGGTCCTATTTACAAGAATTCACACCCACAGGAATGGGTTCAGTTATGAACATGTTTTTTCTGGGGTAATAGCTCCAAGCCACTACATTGTATAAATGAGCATTTGACACTTTCATTGGGCAAAATGTTTGGAGAGACCAGACTCCAGCTTTTGGGAAGTAAGACAGCACCCAGAGGACACACGGCGTTAAGACAGTTCTGTGAGGGGCCTGGGCTGCTGTGAAGTTGTGCATCTAGAGCTATAATTTAATGTCTTAGAAACAGGGATTTGGGGGCTCTGAAAATTCCTTTATTGTTTTTTCCTGGAAGCTCTTATCACTGAAATTACTTGTAAAACTTTTTGTTTGTAATAATATCAGGCTGCCTTAGCTGTTCTAAAGGGAAATAAGAAAGAAGAAAATTGCACATCCTGGGGGAGTGATAGCTATTGAAGAGCAAAAAGTCCGAGTAGGTAAAAATTCAGAAAAAAGAAACAGAACAATTCAAAGAGCCGTCCCATCCCACCTGGAGATTTCTACTCAGGATCTCCTTTTGGCTCCAAACCTGCCTTAGGTTGTGTCCTATGATAATGAATTCTGTGAGCCACAAACTCGGTAAGGTTCTGCTTTTCAGCACAGAACATTATTATTTTTTGTCACTCATTCTAGAACACATCAAAGCACCTAATGTGTGCTGTGCCAGGCTTTGAGCAACTTATGCAAAGATTTGTGCCCAACTTGAAAAAGGAATTCATTATTTTGCTCTTTAATAGCAGCAGATTACAACATGACTTAGGAATGCTTTCTGTGCTACCCATCTACCATTAAAACAGTCTGATAACACAAAGAGATTATGACACAAGGCCAAAGTAAACCTCTTTGCATCCTGAGTACAATGGAGCTTTCTTTGAAGACTAGACACCTCTCAAAGTTTATTAACAAAAGAAAAATAGCTAATTGCATAAGCCTTGAACAACAAAAACTGTATTTCATATTACAGGCATCTAAATGGGAAGTGTAAACAATGAGATATATTATACAAAAAATATTTTTATTGTTATGTCAGCACATGATGTGTTATGAATTACTAGTGGAATTTCTAAATTTATTATATGAAGTAACTTCTATGTTTTGGTTTTGTTGATACTTTTATTTAACATAATTTAATTATATGCTTATTGTTTTTTTAAGTTTCTGGCAATCAATCCTTAACATTTCTAGGATCACGAATTATGTAATACTGCATAAGATGTAATTCTGATTCCTTCACAAAAGACTTTGCAAGCCTTGGAGATAAGGCTTAGGAAAATGATTAGGAAATGAAGGGAGTCCTCTGCCACTGAGTTTCAGAGCAAAGGGAAAGAAACAAGACTATAATTAGAAGACTAACCAGTGCATGTAGACTTTTTAATGGTGTCCAAATGCAGAATCATTCAAAACCATTAGGATTATTGACTTCAATATGAAAGGTGAACAACCCCTTTGCCCAGTGGGGGCTAGTTATGTAGCCTTTATCTTCCTATCACTCATTTAGTCAATTCATTAAAGCCTGTTGTCTCTCCAAGGCGCCTCACCATGAGTTTCATTGTTTTGTTTATGTGAATTGGCTCATAGATCTCTTTCACAATTTTCATTGGTTTTTGAATGCTCCTTAAGCACCAGTTTTGATCAGCCTATTTGCACTTAGGACTTTAATAAAGCAACTTGAATAAATGAAGAAAGTAGGAGAATAAGATGGGACAGGGTAATATGGGGAGAAAAAGGCGGTCAGAGGAAATTCCACTAGGTGCCTGTGTTCCTTGAAAGAGCCAGCAGGTGGTAGCAACACTTCGTGGGAAGACCCAGCACCGCTCTGTTGGAACAAAACAATAGAACCTAAAACTACTCCTCGCTCAGAAAAGAGGTTAGGTGTGGGCGGAAACCTGTTCCCTTGTAGTGCGCCCTTGGTCCTCACCCCGCCCTCGCCCCCCTTTCCAGGCACCAGCTGAAAGCACCTTCTGCTGCTTCTCATTACGGTGGGGAGGTTCTCTCTGAGAGCATGTTAGGGCCCACGAATTATAAGAGCCAGGCACCAAATCAGGGCGTCCCCCTTTCAACTCCAGGCTTCCCTGCCCCTTGGGGAGGAGGGTCGAGTCAAAAGCTCAAACGGTGATCAAGATCTGGGGACACGAAAAGGGGGAAGAGCTTAAGGGTACATCAGAAAGCCCAGAACCCTCCTCAGACGCCCCTCTCTTGCTGCCTACGACCTCGTCCCCACCCTGTACCCTTCTAGATTTCTGTTTCTCTCTCTTCCCCCACCCCTTCTTTTCCTTCTTTTTCTTTCTCTCAGCAGCTCCCGCCCACCTTAATTCAAACCTGAGTAGGAGCTTCACTGTTTTAGTTCCTAGAGTTAAAGAGGGAAAAGAGGGAGGCGTGAGGGTGTGTTTGTGTGTGTGTGTGTGTGTGTGTGTGTGTGTGTGTGTGTGTGTGTTGGGGCCAGGACAGCAGCCGCCCGCCAGGTGTGCTTTATTCTTCGGGGTCAGAGCCCAAGACCTAGGGCTTTTAAACACATCTCCCATCCCCTTTCCCTTCGTGCCTCCAACAGGCGGGTCGCACGTGCCACTCCTCGCTGCCCACGGTGCTCCCACCCCGCCAAGTCGGGAGGGAGGAGGCAGCCCCCCACCCCAGCTCCAAGGCGGGGCCACGGGGCGAGTCCCGCGTCTCCTCCTCTCTTTTCCCCATCGCGCGCCGGGGCGGAGGAACGGGCTTCGCACACTCGCCGCCTAGGCCGGGAGGGCGGGCTCGACTCCCCGGAAGAGGGGAGAGGGAGGGCGGTCGCAGGGGCCGGGCTGGGAGGGGACGCGGAGGGGGCGTTCCGGGCTGCTCTCGCTCCAGCCGCGGCTCGGGAGCAGCAGGCGGCGGGACCCGCGACCGAGCTTGGCGACGAGGATCGCGACGCGGCCCCGAAGGATCCCCCGGCGCCCCGCCTCCAGAGCAGCCCTCCCGCCAGCCCTCGTCCGTCCCAGAGCCAAAGATAATCGCGGTGCGGCGCGGCGCGGAGCAGACACGGGCGCCGGGGAAGCGGGTCTCTGGACCCAGGCGCAGTCACAAGCGGCGCCCGGCGAGCACCGGGGGCCGCAGCTCCAGCGCCCGGCCTTGGGGGGCGCAGACCTACGGAGCCTGCGGCCGGTGGGAAGGTGAGCCCTGGGAGCGCAGGCGGTGTTGGGGGAGGAAGGGTGCCTGCAGAGGGAGAGGATTAAGGTTTGCAAAAGTAGAGGGGCCCTCCAGACTGGGCCTCTGCAGGTCCTAGAGAGCCTCCTGGGGGAGTACTGAGTATCACTCCCCAAGGCGAGAGTGGGGTTCATGGGGGGTGCGGAACTGGTCAACCAGGCTCCCTACCCTTGTACTCTGATCAGCCGTCACTGACACCCCCATCACCCTTGCTGCTAGGATGCCCACACTGTTCCCTCCCTGAGACACTCACTAGTCCACCTCTGGCTTGGTGGTCCTGGTTTAGGGATCTTCGCAGAGGCCTGGTTCCCGCTATTCTGTAAAGGATTGCTCATCCCTCTGACTCAAGTGGCATCTCTCCAATCCCTTGGAGCTGGGAGAGAGGAACAGGAGGAGTGACCCAACAGCTGGCCGCTGCTCCTCTACAGCATTTTCTTTCTCTCTCCTCCCAAACCCACCCCAATCAACCACATTTAAGCCCTGTAGGTGGAGGGAAGGCTCAGTTGGTGCTTCCAGCCATAACCCCCAAATTCCAACTAAAGCCTACTGGGCCTTGCTGCCCATGCTCCACCCACCTCTCTCTATATCTGGGTGCTTGGCCCTGCCTGCCCCCATCCCCACCCACCAATCTTGGCTGTCTGGCATCTTCTCCCCTCCCATCCCTGCGGGAGCTGGCAAGGGCCCAGCCTATCCGATGTTGTAATGTCCCTGGCAGTGCCCATGGAGAGAAGTGGCTGGGCCTGTTCCCAATCAGTTAATCCAAACCCTCCACCCACCAGGGAAAACTTGATTTAGACTCTAGTAGGGGAGATGCTGGTTCTGAGCTGAGTGAGAAAGGGGCTGTGGGACTCTTTGCAGTCCAGGGAAACTGTCCAACTCATGGGGCACTGGGGGATTGAGACTTGCTGCCCAGTGCTGCTCCGTGGGACCACTTGTCTCTTTCTTTCAGAGCAATGGGCTTTTTTTTTTTCTCCTCATAGGAAGATTAGTGGCTTGGGGAGCAGGACTCCTTTGGAATCTGTTGGTTCATTCAGCATACAGGAAGATGGCTGGCGATGACAGTCCCCAGAATGCTGAGGAGCAACAGGCAGTGATGGGCTGAGCATGGGAAGGGCAGGAACATTCCTCCTTTGGGGACAGCTGCTCTCCCAGCTCATCACCATCTCCTGACCTGAGTCCTGTTCCCTCATCCCACCCTATCCCACACTGAGTGTAAAATGGCAGAAAAAGGGACAGAAGGTGGCAAGATTTGGAAAGCGTCCTCCTTCCCTGCTTAGCTCCCTCTCCCAGCCCAGGCACCTCTCCAGGAGCAGCCCCTGAGGTGGGGCACGTTCACAGCCAGCATGCAGATTAGGGGTAGAGGAGGAGAGGAGGGGGAGGAAGGAAGCCTCCCAGGCCACCAGCCTGAGGACCACTTCTGAACCAGCACCGACCTGTGTGCTCTCACATGCACATACCATCCGTGCTACCACCCACCTCACCTCACACACATTCCCTTACACACCCTGTCACACAGACACATCCTCGGGGCTTTCACTCTCACAGGCACTGGCCCTGGCCCTGACAGGTTTCCTCCGCAGCCTTTCAATTACTCATCTCGCAGGCATGTTTGCTTACTGCCCCAACACCCTCCCTTATGCTCTTCTCCAGAGCCACGCATGTCCTCGGTCAGTGCACAGCCACGGTGGCTCATTCTAAGTGGCTGTCTGGCTAGACCCAGACAGACACTGCCTGCATCTTAAAATCCTCCCACCTCCACAAGCTGGGCGTGGGAGGCACAAATGTCTTCGTCTGTGTTCTCTGGGGGACAGTCTTGGGGGCAGGACTGCCCTCTGCTAGGTAATCCCTCCAGCCAGGGCAGGAGGGGATAGAAGAGCCTCCCTGGGAACGCAGGGCCGGAGGACAGCCACCCCCTCACCATCTGCCCTGGATGCCATCGTAAAGCCTGTGGCATCGTTCTCAAGGCAGGAGGCCAGAGGACGAAGAGGGAACTACTGTGAGGCTATCCAAGGTGGAGATTGAAGGGTACAGCACTAAGCTAAGCAAAGATTATACTGGAATTTCCGGGGCGTTTTAACAGCTGCAGAACAGGACAGAGGACAGGGCCTGTCGTGGTGACCCCTCCCATGCTGACCCCGCAGCTAACAGGTGTAAGGACCAGCCCGACAGTCACACCATACACAGAGCCGTCAGCCCCTTTGCCACTGGGACTGTCCCTCTCCCCGCTGGGCTCTGCAGGGTTCTTTGCCCAGAGGCCCACTAAATCGCTCAGGTCTGGCCTCACGTGACGATGTGTTCTAAACATACTGTCCCCTCTCTTTCCTTCTTTTCCTTTGAAGCCCCAGTCCATTGATTGATGTCCTGTGTGAGAAGCATAATGTTATCAGGGGAAAGATTTGAATTTCTTGGGAGAGTACCTCAAAGAAAATCCAGGAAGAAAAGTTATTTTGCTCATTCAATCCCAGCCCCTACTATCTCTCCATCTCTGTTTTCCTCTTATAGATAAAAATTTCTAGATGTTTTGAAATCTAGGAGGGTAATGTAAATATAAGCTGTGCTTGTACTTGTTTGAAATACATTTTCCTTTTTTATTTAGATATTAATTTTAAGATTTTGTTATAGTTATAAAAATGAGGTATGCTTGTTGTAACCAGAAAAACAATTCAAATATGAGTAAGACAAACTTAATAATCTCCCCACCTACCATCTTCCATTTCTACCACCTACAGTAGCCAATTTTAATGGCCCAATATATCTCCTGCCATACTTTCCTCCAAACTAATTTATGTTATTTAATTTAAATAATTTATTTTGTTGATTGAGGTGCATAAATTATATTAAGTAAGCTTGATTTGTTCATAAAAGTATTATGTTTAACATTTTAATTTGAGCACGGTTACTTTTAAATATTATTACAGATTTACTAATTCAATTTACTTTTAAACCTGTCATTTTTTATAGAAAATAGATAATAT
The DNA here is from genome assembly GCA_029593785.1 of Cabassous unicinctus. NCBI lineage: Eukaryota > Metazoa > Chordata > Mammalia > Cingulata > Chlamyphoridae > Cabassous > Cabassous unicinctus. The sequence goes on along the minus strand of JAQZBX010053127.1, from coordinate 1,666 downwards.
AAGCTATGAAATTTAAAGATTCTAAAGTCTTTAATTTTTTTTTCAGTTTTTGAAAAAAAAACGAAGAAATGTTGCTGCCTAAGAACCAACCATATTTCTTGTAAACTAAAGGAATGTTTTAGGCTTGTGGATCTAGTGTCCCCACTGTACCAAAAAATATAAAATGATATATCCAGAAGAGGGACTGAGAGAAAAATGTCCTAGAATACAATTTTTGTCACAGGAAACTTTGTCTACTCAGTCTCATTTTCTGAGCTACTATTTTCCATCCACATTTCTGCTGTTTCTTGTGCTTTTATGATTTTTAAAGCCTTATACGCATGTGAAATTTGAATGTTTTCCTGATTGAGATAAGTTGTCTGCCTTCCATGTGTTAGAGGATTTCTAAACACTGGCCACTTCCTTTCATGAGCTGGAGAAGATCGAGGTGTTTCAAGTGGGCCAGGAGGAAGAGGAGTGAGAGGCTCACCCCACAGAGGCCTCGTCCAGTAGCGGCCCTGGGGATGTGCTGGCTGCTCCCGGCTGCTCCCCTGGACCAAATGCAGAAAGATGCACTATGTGGAAGGCACCTTTGGAAGTCAAGTTCTAAGTCCTGCTTGTTTAGTATTCCAGGCATATGGAGTAGCCATACTTGTGCCACTTAAATTTCTGCCCCTGAAGCTTGTTTCAGAAGAATCTGCAGTGGTATGAATTAGTTGTCAGCAATTCTTTCCATATCTTAATAAAGTGTCCTCCTTTCCTTATTTTTATTTTTGCAATATGCGCTCAGATTATATACATATATACATATTTATACACACACCCATATGCCCACACACATACATACATATATATATATGTAAATATACATATACATTTATATGACTTGATTTTATCTGGTTTGTTTGACAAGCAAGAACAGACCTAACTGCCTCATTTGACTCAGCAGCAATTTTTTTTCTGAAGAAACTTGTCTATAACCTTCAATTTTCTGGACTGAATCTAAAAAAAGGTCCTCATCAGATATCATAAGTACATTTCTGGGTACTTTAAGATCCTCAACCTTTTGTTTCTAACAAATATCTGTTCGTAGTGAGATTTCAAAACATGACTCAAGTGTCAAGCCACATGTAATGTCACCATTTTTTTCTTTGCTTTCTTATTCATCTTGGAGACAGAATAAGAGGGGCTTTTACAAGTTTCATAATTACTTTTGCTCTTTTCTGGATCTTCTGGAGAGAGGATTATTTGTCTAGCTATAAGTATATAAGAAATATAATTTCTTTTTACAGATTCTACAATCCTGCCATAGTCTGCCTGAAAGAGGCTATTTTAAGGAATATCATCTGGACAAATGGTATAATAGCCTTCATTATATAAAAACATTCTGCTGGTATTTTCAATTCTTGATAACAGAGTTGCTGAAGACTATATACCTCTGGACAGAATCTGGCCTGCTTTCTCCTAGTGTCAAGCATGTCTCCCAATTAAGCAAGTTTGGGAGGTGCAGCCCACAACATGAATTACTTCAGGATATTTATTAAACAGCCTGGTCTTGGGGTTATAGAAATGAAGAGCTATGCATGCTCTTTACTTCATCAAGAATTTATTTAATCTGAGAAGGCTTCTAGTATCATTGGGGATAGTGTTTACAAATAAACTCTGTTTCTTAGGAATAATTACCATA
>JAQZBX010053126.1:0-18965 GCA_029593785.1 Cabassous unicinctus | reverse complement strand
AATTTGAGATAAAGTTATGGGTATATATGTTCACTGTCTAATTTTATCATCTTTAATATATTTTGACATTTTCTCTGAATGAAAATATAAGATCTACAAATTGAAATAAATTAACACTTTTAAATAAATATGGCATGTCCACTATAAATTTATAAGCAAGTCCTTACTGAGTTTCAATTAAAAACTGAATTTCCCATAATGCCCCTTTAAAGAATGAAAAATAAGAATTCTACATAACAAAACTGATAGAATGGAGTTAGCTTTTTCTAAAAAACATGCAATATTTCATAACATTTTCCTTATTATTATCTTAATGTTAAATGAATATAAAAATGTTCCAGTTAAAAATGATTTCAAAAAACAAGAAGCATATTTTGTTATAAATGAATACATTATATAATGCCACAAATAACAAAAATGTACTTTATTATATTTCCATGAAAAACACAGTCATCTGCCTAATTTATCATTTGAGAGTGTTCAATGTTTATGTACAATGCAATTAAAGAATAAGTATATTTGCTATGCGTATTAGATAATTGAGAAAATAATATTATTTACTAAAGTATGTTATAAAAACATTTTTAGCCTGTAGATTTAAATGCTAGAGGTATTCATCTTTCCATTTTAAGCTTCTTACCCAAAGTTGTCCATGCACTATTTTTAGTAATGTTTTAAATGTTGGAAAATATGCGTTGAGTAAAGAAACACACAAAATACAGGAATAATAGGAATATTGTATTTGAAATATATAATTCATGAGCTCATAACATATGCACATAATAATAACTTATATACTCATGATAACTGGTTTGTATTAGCTACTTTAAAATATCAATCACATTGATTTGGAAATATAAAATTTAATTTCATGCTCATGTTGTCCCAACACTCACAAATAGATTAATCCAATAAACCTGTACTTTACCCTTGAGATGTTTATCACATTTGTATGTCTGTCTAATCTCACTCTCTCTCTTTCTATATGTATATATATTTATTTCTGTCATATTTAAGAGTGTGTGTGCATGTGTGTGTGAGCAGGTGTGTGTGATTATAGAGTTATAGTAATGGGTTTAATTTTTATGGCTGAATTGAAAAATATTACTAATGAATAATAAAGTTTAATAAGCACAACAGTAGAAATATGCTTTAGATGTGGAATTCAAAATCAAATATGTTGAAACCGGTACATGCTTGAGAGAAATAGAAACAACTAAAAATAGAAACATTGATTGAAGAGATAATTTTTCTTAGGACAACTCCTCATCCCTATGTGAACATGAGGTACTTACTCCAAATCCAAAGAGCACCAGTCAATACCCCAAAGAAAATGTAAGGGGAAAAAAAGAAGAGCACTAAGTTGTTTTTTTGCTGTTGCTGTTGTTTGCTTGTATTTTTGAGTGGTTATTTATCATATAAATGTATTTTACTGAAAAATAAAGATTAAATATAGCATTCCATGTTTGAGCTTAAAGGAGAAATATTATGGGATCATTTCCATGGAGTCAGAACTCATGTCATAATTATATCCTCATTCATGATGGAAAATTTAGCAATGATTAGAACTGCCCAATCTTCACTATGAAAAAATGCAACAAGCAAAAAGAAATTTTCCAAACTCAAACATCATAGGATTCAAATTTTACACTATGGAAGCACCACTTGATAGATCATTAGCCAAATAAGAGCAACCTAACAGCTTTTATTAGGCAACATAGTGAGGCAAGAATAATAAAATAAAATGTATGAGAGTTCTAAAAGAAGCAACAAAACAGCATATAGCAGTAGATATTGTAAATGTGGAAGACAGGAACTGTTACATACATAAAATGAAAATACTATAGAATAAGTATGGAGAAGGTAATTTTTTTGCAAATTTCAATAATGAAATAGCAAACGTATAAACTGGAAAATTCATTTCTATTTAGAAAATGAAATTTTTAAGTAATAATTGTCAATATCATGAAATTACATACATATTCATGCATGTGTGTTTTTACACATGAAGAATAATTTTGAATCTTTATTTTGCTATGAGAAAAATAAATCTAATACTAAAAATAGCTAACAATTTATATATTTGTATGTGTTAGTATTTAAGCATTAAATAATCACTTAGGATGAAAGAAAAGATTGAAGAAAATTTTTAGAATATAGACATTAAGTTAAAATGTTGAAAACTTGTAGGGATAATTTTGTCCTGCTCCTGAGATAGAAATGATATTGGGGATTATTATTTTTTAAAATCCTAGGAAATATTCATCAGGAAAAAGTAAGTTTCACCTTTGATATAGGTTATGTCATGCTGCCATATAAATTAAAAACACAGGCTCAAAAATATCAAGGCATAGGTTCAGAATCATAATGTTCAATATCACATTTTAGAGAGAAACCAAAATGATGAAGGTACAGAACAGTATCAGATTATATCAACCTCTATGTATTGGAAAACAATAGATATACTTATTCAAGTATATGGAGGAGACTATCTTCAATAGTAATTCTAGATAAAATTGAATTTGAAATATAAATTAAGATACTGCAAAAAATGTCATATTAATGAATATGAATGTCTAGAAATGTAAACTCCAAGGTTATTCTAAGAGTGAAACTTGAAAACAAAATTGACAGTGATATGTTTTACAAGGAAACATCAGTGAAGATAATATGAGTAGATACAAATCACTTTAAAAAGCTGCATATGGAGTACTAAATTTTTCAAATATTAAAAATATAAAAATATTAATCATTAGAGGAATATGATCACATATAAAACTTTTACTGGGATTATTAATTTGGGCAACATAAATTCATGATTTGCATGCACTACTTTCATATCAAATGAATAAAAAGCACTTAGCAATACGGGCCCTGCCTGTCATTTTACCAGGTATAGAATGAAAGATAAAATAAATGATCACAGACTCCCTAAAAGTGAATTTTTCTTGGTACAGATTCTAATATACAAAGACAATGTACCCGAGATTCATTTCTGACATAATGAATAAATATATAATTTATGAATTAGAATGCTGGCTCAGCCTGTGAGAATGAGATACTAAAACTCTTTCCATATTGACGAGCTATGTCATTAAATCTCATTTTGAGGAAAAGTATGCCACATATAATAAACAATATCTGGTATACTGAAGCAAATATCTAATATCATCTAATTGTACATCTCACTCCACTCTACTGATTCTTTGTACTTCATCATGTGGACAGAATGAATGTATTAAGCATGGCATGCATTTTTCCACTTAAAGCTCAAGCAGAAAATAAAAGCTTCCTAAAATACTCTGTGTTGAAGGGCATGGTTTTTACAGCCACATTTTCAAGGAGGGAAGCAACTCTTCTCAGTTTCCAACTTTAGCACAGCTCTAAGTCCCATACCCTTATCTTCTCTTCTGTCCTCAGTGGTGTACCAGTTCTCTTCACTTTATTACACAGCCAAGACACTTGTATGGGAGTGAATGTAAACAAAGCATTTTAAACAATACGTTTCTATAAATTAAAAGACACAATATTCTCTTACAGAGTGACATTATTCAGCAACTTGAAGATCTCTCAAGGCACAGGCATCTATTAAGGTGTTGATAAAAAGGCATGGTCATCTCAACTTGATGCCATTCTTTGTTTTCTATATATTTTTTGTGTCTTTAATTCTGTGACTGTGTATCAGTTTTAATCACTTTTTAAATTGGTGCAGACATTATAGAAAGGTGAATACAAAGAGAACAATTTGCATTGAATTCCTTAATTCAAAACACTCAATATCCTTTTCCAGGGTGGTAGTGTCCTATTAATTGAAGTTCTCTTCAATGTGTAGTCACTTATTATGGTAAAACCCTGTATGCTTCTCCATATGATATTATTATTTTCAATTACTAAAAATTATCCTAAACATTTTCCAAAATATTTTAACAATGTGTAAAGAGTTATGTGGAGAAGCATGGGAAAAATACAATTAATGTAAACTATGAACTCTGATTAACATCAATACTGTAATATTCTTGCATCAATGCCAAAGATGTATTTTCTTAATAATAGGGTGACATGGAAAAAACATACTAAGTGGATGCTACAGACCATAGTTAGTGGTAATAGTCTGATGATACTATCTCAAAATCTGAAACAAGTGTTCCACAACTATATAGTGTGTTGATGGAGGTGTGTTTTATGGGAATTCCACACATGTGCAAGATTGTTTTGTAAGTTCACAGCTTATCTAATAAAAAACATTTTTAAAAAATGAAAAGAAATATATGAGTTACATTACTGAAGTATTGAGTATTAATAACTATGACAGAGAGATATACAGATCACTAACACATAAGTAAACAATTCAAAATAAATAAACAACAAAACAATAGAATTACAAGAAGAGAATGGAACTGAATAACACAGATCATGCACAAATTGAACTTTTAAAAATATTGTGTTTAAGAATTTGTAATCCAAAAATCCCTGCTACAGGTCTCCAAACATCTGTTGAACATTCTGCCTAGAGCACTGTTAATCTCCTTGAACCACACAATATGGATGTTGGGGTTTATAAATGGAGACACCCGTGAGAAGAACATGGTTGTAGGAACATTTTTAAGAGATGCTTTATCTACAATCAGATCTAAGAGAACACTTGAAACAGACATGATAAACAATATGAGAATTGCTACCTGTGGTGAATAGGTGGATAAGGTTTTATACAAGCTTCTATAGAATGTATCCTAACTACCACTGAAAATATATTTAGATATAATGTAACCCTAAAGCAAGAACATAGTAAATATTCAAGCATTTATTGCTAGGACCACAGACTCAGAAAATCATACATCAGAAGTTGCAATCCTTAAAATTTGAGGAATAGCTCAGAAAAATTGATAGATCACACTTGACAGTGTGAATGGAGGCCTGAACATGGTACCAGTCTGGATAGCAGAATTGATGAGCATAGTGGCCCATAAACCACCAGCTGCCTGCATGTACAGACAAGGGGTGATGGTGAGCCCATTTTGCCAAAGTTGGCAGATGGCAATATAATGGTCATAAGATGTCACCACAAGGTATGTGCACCTCAACTAAATATACAGGAAACTCTGACTGGCACATGCTGGGAGAAAAATTAGTTTATTCTTTGACAGAAAATTCACAATCAGATTGGGAATAGTAACTGAAATTCAGCAAAGACCTATGAGGCATTAATTTCTTATAAAGGAGCACATTGGAGAGTGTAGCCTTGGATCACTTAGAAGGACAAAAACTCTTAGAAGATTTTTAGGAACTTCTCCCAGTTAAATCACTAGAAATAATCTCAGAGAACTTGAGATATCAAGTGGTGAGATTTTCCATGTCTGATGATACACTGCAGTTAAGGATGATGATAGCTGCCAAATTAGTTAAATTATAAGTATATAAATCAAAATAAATTAAGGTTTTAAGAAAATATGCAGCCATCTTCAGATTTATTAAACAATTTTAATGACTTTCAAATGGCTACAGAGTAAATTTCATATGATGACACATGCAACTTTATTAAAAAGAATTTTAAATAAAAAATTATAAGAAATTCAAATGTCCCTTTAAAAATATAGCATTCTAAATTATTTTCCTTCTTATATTTTATGTAAAAGTATAATATATAAAATTAATAAATATTTTATTGGAAAATCCATCATTAATTGTTCACTAAAACATATGGCAATATTTTAAATGTATTAGATATAGGTATTGATTAAATAGACACAAAACAGATAAATAATGAATATATCATTGCAAATATATTTGACTTGATCTCAGCCTAATAGCAATTATAATATGAGATGTGAAATAATTAGCAACTAAAGAAAAAATTAAATATAAAGAAATGATAGCATGAAATTATATGTTGTATGTATGTATATATATGTAAATGTATATACACACAAAAAGAAACACATTGATATGTGGCATAGATATAGCAAACCTTGTGAGAATATTAAAAATTTCTTTGAAAGCAAACCAGTATTATCATAATTTTGTAGTTACCTTCAGTAACAAATTAGAAAGTAATTTTATAGACATGAAAGAAGAGGAAGAGAAGGAAGAGAGAGAAAAAGATACGAAAACACACACAATGGAAACTTATTTGTGAATTTCACTACATTACAAAGAAGAACTTCTTTCTCTAGAATCAAAATAAAGGCATTGAATTTGACATCATAAATCACTATAAATTAACCATTAAGGTCTAGAAAGCAATTCTGAAATGGAGTAAGCACACATATCTTATTTTAAATATAGAAGTATATTCTGAATATTTGGTATTGACTGAAAATAAAATGTATAACCACATGGTACTGCCACAAAATCAGTAGGATGGAAAATAATATATCTGGGTACACCAATTTCTAGTGAGGTTGTGGAGCCATGGATATGTGGATGTATTGCTTGTTTGTGTGCATAATTTGGTACACCTGCTTTGCAGAACAATTTGTTATTGTATTAGTCAGCTAAGACTTCTTTAGTTTGCAGTAAGGAATAACCTTTTAGTCAATGCTGAGTGTCCCAATAATTATTTTCTACTTATGACACACATCCATTTTGTGTTGTCTATAGCTTTGCTATGTTTGATGCACATTTAAAGAGCAGGCTATTGAAGAATCCTGTATACGGGATGTTAGTGGTTCTCTTGGTGGATTTAAAACATCTTATTAAGAAGTACATATGTTAGCTCTTAAATGCATACGTATTACTTTTGCTCACATTTTATTGGTCAAAGAAGGTGAAGTGACTCAGTCTGCTATTAATGAATGGTGACTCTATTTACATATCTTATAAAATGTACTACAGAGAGGGACACCTCAAAAGGGATATGGAATATTTTGAATTGTAGTGCAAAGAAACATTTATGTATTAAAACTGTTGATACACATGCTTGTCCCTGCATCAGTATCCAGGATTATGATTAGGAATCATAATTATCCTTAGATTAGGAAAATAATTATCCTTCCTTTCAAATTAACAGTTTAAAGAGAGAATGCTCTGCTGAATATTTATTAAGTGTAGAATGTTAAAGCTTTTTTCAACAAAAGTTTGACTGTTGAAACTGTTTGAACATCTATTAATATTTGCTCACTTCCCTGAGTTTACTTGTTTCAGTTTCCTAGGCTGCTCTAGCAAATACTTAGGAAATGGGTTGACTTAAACGATGTGAATTTATTAGTTTATTGTTTTAAGGCTAAAGGAACTCCCAAATCAATAGATTTTCAAGGCGATACTTTCTTCCCAAGACTGTGGTGTTTGGGGGCTGGTTGCTGGTGTGCTACAGGGATACATCTCCTGGTCTCTTTCTTATTCTAGATTTTGTTGATGTTTGGCTTATGGCAGCTCCATCTATGGCTTTATTTCCCTCTCTGAATTTCACTCTGCTTATAAAGAAGTCCAGGAATAGGATTAAGACCCATTGTGACCGTAGTGGGCTATGTCTTGAAGTAACCACATCAAAAGATCCAACTTATGATGGGTTTACAGCCACAGGAATGGATTAACTTTAAGAACATGCTTTTCTGGAGTGCACATGGTTCCAAACCAACACAATATGCTCTAAAACTTGAATTACATTTTGTCATGTTTACTGAAATATAGTGATTTTTATTTCATCAATATTCCTTCCCTTGGAAGTGCAAACTTCCTGATGTTAAAAAGAAATAAATCATAAAAACTATTATTTTAATTCACCTCTTTGGTTGATATCCAATTTCTAAGGCTCCAGTATACAATGCTATTAGATTAAAGAACACAGTTTCATTAGTAATCCATTAGATACACAAAATGTGACAGAGAAAGTATGGGGTAGTTTCATTAATATTTACTTTTCAGTAATGGTGCTTGTACAGAAGGAAATTCATTTAGGATAAAAATAAATTTCACTCCTCCTCACTCTATACAAATGATATATAATAAAGGTCACTATAAGTCAAAACTATAGCAGATTTAGCATCTGTTAATGAATAATGTCTCCTTGATTTCAGGCTGTCATGTATTTCTTGTATTACTGATACAGGAAACAAAATGAAAACCACAATGTAAAGTATTGATTATTTATTAGAAGAGTTTTGATCATTTCTTTTCCTCAAAGGATATAGAAATAATCATGGATCATAATACAAATCAGGGAAATGTATCTGCCACAAAAAATATACACAGGAATTTCAGAGGAAAGAATTACAGACTAATATTAAAGTACATTATAACTTTCAAACTTAGCACAATTCTATATATATGTATATACACACATATACATATAAATACATATATATATATACACATACAAATTCTAAGTGCAATTAAAACATTTGAAAAATCTGAAAATATAAAATATGAATGAGGATGTTGAGATAAGAGAAATCTCAAACCCTAATGATGAGCACATTAATTGGTACAACCAGTTTAAATTATAGTGTGGCATTTTATCAATCGCCTTAGGCCAAATTATACTTGAGTGAACCCCCAATATTCTTGTCCATCTTGTGTTGGACATGCCCTTTACTATACAAATTAGGCTAAAGGAGAATCATCCACCCAAATTATCAAATAGAAAAGAGATTATGGCAAAGTATAATGCTGTCTTTAATTCACACTATTCTTTTGTCATATAGTATGAAAAAGCCTGACACATGGTCCAGCTTTATATCCATGGGAAATTGAAGCATTATCATAATATAAGCACTATATTATGCACTAAGCACTAAAAGGTTAAGTATAATTCAATCTACCAAAATCATATTCTATTAAAATTAAAGGTTTGCATAACCAAAATACAATGGGCTTGCATTATGAAGAAGAGACAAGATTTTTTATTTTTGGCCACTTAGACAAGGAGTCTTAAATTCCTACTCCATGATGGTTACTAATGTTTTAATCTTCTCCTTTGCCTGAACAATCATTTTCCATTTCTTTGTGTCTATGATAAACTTTGCTGAAACTTGTACATTTTGAAAAATATGTGCTATCACTGGAATTCAGACCCTGAGACATCTGTTCCTTAAGATTATATATAGTCAGTATTGTGACATTCCTTGAATGTCAGTAATATCAAAGACAAAAAAAATGGAAAAATTAAACACCTTAGTCTATGCATATTGATTTGTACAAACATTCTCCCTTAGAGCTTACCCATACAATGTCTATAAAGAATAATTTAAGACCAAAGGATGGGACTTCCCTGAAGGTCTCTGAGCATGCATCTTGCCTTGAGCATGGGCATGGATACCTAGGAATTTCCCTATTTGCAGGGATATAAATGTCTCTTTTTCCATAGGAAACAGTTTCCTCACAGTCCCAGGTACTAGAGCCAGGAATCTGTTTCCCTAGGCAGCACAACTGGACTGCTCTTCCAAAAGACCCTGTAAGCAGAGAGCTCTCTGTATTGCCTCCCATGGAAGAAACAGTTATGAGATGGAGATTAGTGCAGACATATATGCTCCCTGTATTTGCACACTTGTTACTGTGCTCCCTTCAAAACCAGGACCCAGGATCCAAACTAGGAGTTCAGGCTGGCTCCATTTCTAGCCAGTTAAGAGTGGGCAAAGGGCCAGCCAAAGTGCCATGAGATCTTATCAGTTTTTAGATGGCTTTTACTTAGTTCCTCACTCATCCCATTGTTGCAATGCTTTAACTGCTTTCTGGAGTTTTATAAAGCTATTTCTGTCAGTTTTTGCTAATCATTCAATGTTTCAGTCAGGTTGTAGAGAACTGAAATGTCTCACTCCACCATGTTATCAGAGCCAGGATTATTAGTTTTTATGACAATTGTTTTTTGATAATTACAATTATCAATAAAAATACTGAACCATAAAACCCCTGCATTTTATCAGTTGTGGGATGAACGCTGAAGTTAAATGACCACTAATTCTTTAAGGCTGAAAATTTTCTAGATAGGGATTCTAAGTAAAAGGAAGCTTTCAGGGGTTCGATTTTGAGATTTCAAAAGGTTATTTACTTTACCATAAGAGTTTTCACTCATCTACTGAAATACATAAAAAAAAAAATTCCATACTGAGAGGTGCTTTTTATATATTTTTTGGTGGGAAAAGTGTATCATATATTATAAGTAATATCAGACATTCTTGAAGCAAAATCCTATTCCATTAATTGCTAAATTTCATTACATTTGGTAGCAACTTGCTATTCATCATGCAGAAATATTGAATGCATCAAGCTAGGCATGCACCTATGCAACAAGATCACAGGAAGAGAGGAAAAGATTCCAATTAATATTCTGTCTTGTGGTCCTCGTTTTTATATTTCACTTTTGAATGAGGATGCAGCACACATATCAGTGCTATATCTTTGTTGTGTCCTTAATTCTGCAGTTGTGTCCTTAATTCTGCAGTTGTATCTCAATCTTAATCACCTTATTACTTTGTGCAGATATTGTAGAAAGGTGAATGCAAAGTGAGCAATTTTAATTGAGTTTTCTTATTCAAAACTGTCAATATTCCCTTTCAGGGTAGCAGTATTCTATAACTTGACATTCTCTCAAATGTGTAGGCACTTATTATGGCACCTAGTCATGGCCTTTTCCAAGGGTTATTATTCTTTGACATCAAACAAGAATATCCAAAGTGTTATTCAAAACACTTTTAACAACGTGGACTATCTTTTCCACGAGAATGTTTGAATTACACAAATGTATGGAGTTGAAAAAATTAGAAGCAGATATATAGCTGGCATAGGAAACAACAATTAAGCATGAAATATGAAATATAGGAAACAACAAAATATATGGAGAGTACAAAACCCCAGACAGTTATTATGGGTACATTCAAATTTAGAACATATATCTCATATAAATTAAACTTCATTCAAATAATTTTTAGAATCGTTTAATCAAGAAAAACCCTGCTTGGGAACTCAACATATCTGTGGAACATTCTGCGTAGAGCATTGTTAATCTCTCTGTTGTTCAGACTATAGATGATGGGGTTATAAATGGGGGCACCATGGTGTAGAACACGGCCATGAGAATATTTTTAAGAGAAGGTCTTTTTTCAGTGGTACCAAAAGCAGCATTAACCCCAGAAACTATAAACAAAGTAAGAACCACCAACCGTGGGGTACAGGTGGTTAGGGCTTTGTTACAGGCTTGCAGAGAATGCATTCTAAGCACCTTTGAAAATATATCAATATATGACTTAATCATAAAAGCAGAACATAACATTGCCATAAAAACACTTTTAGAACTAAGGCCATTGACTCAGAAAACTGAACATCTGGAGATGAGATCCTCAAAATTCATCAGTCATGAATTCCAATATTTGATGAGGACCCATATTTCTGTCCAAGCAACTTACCTACATGTTTTCTAGATTTTACTGAAATTTCCATCACATTAACAATTGTAGCCATTTTACTTTTGAAACATACCAAAGAATAAATAAATATTATTTCAATCTTAATTTTCCTTTCAATTCTAAAACTAATTACCTTGAGAAGTCTCATTTCATAACTATCATTTTTATAAGTGGAAAACATAGAAAAGAGGGGTAGTAAGAATAAAAATGTTAGAAACTGTATATTTCTTTATTTTTATGCATATAATCCATTTGTAATTATAAAATCATATAAAGTGGTTAGAATCTTATGTAGATAATAATTATGCTTTATTAATTATGCTCAAGATAATTTTTAGCACTTTTGCTATCTATTTTGGCAAATGGCTTTTCTGTAATAATCGTTTGATTATGAATATTTCTTCTATCACCCTCAATATACGAAGAGACTGTCATTTAAGCAGAGATTTTATTAAATATTAAAATAATATTGAGTGTTTATATTGATAATATTTAACTAAAATGTTATTAAACATAACAAAATTTCCAGATGATTTTCAAATTTCCTTTACCAACTCCATGCATTGTTATTTATCCTTAGAAGGTTTTTCCTATACTACATGTATTTAGATTGCATTTTTCTACTTGTTCTTTACAAATTCCCAAGTATCCCTATGCTAGATTTATCATATATCTTGTAGTTCAGAGTGCATTATGATGGCTAAATGTGTAGCCTTGGGCATAAGAGGGAAAGGGATTTCAGGGTTTATCTCTGCTTCTTATCATATAAAGGAAATTTAAAAATTATTTTCTTCACAATTTTAAGTAGTGGAAATACGTAAACACGTATCCCTCATCAATTGTTAAACACATAAAATAAATATATATGATAAAAACCTATATAGAGCATATCTTTTTCTTAATATCTTACAAATAAATATTAGAACTTGATCATAAACCAAAACCTCACTGGGTATCAACCTATCCATTGATATATGTAGGACTGTTTTTGATAACAAAGGTTGATTTCCATGAAATGCTATGGTAACTCTGTTCTGCCTCTGAATTTCTTGGCTAAACATTACATTATACTTCAAATGATATTTAATTCATAGTGGTTGTTCTAGTTCTATATTTTGACAATTTGTCTATCATTTTGCTTTCAGTATTTGTAAAATATCAGGTACCAGTTTTCAAACTAATCATCTATAAAAATAGAACAAGAAATATTCAAACTGTCTATGAGCATCAATTTATACACGAAGCAAAAATAAATTAAGGTAAAAAATGACCTTGAGATGCATCAGAGTGAATTTTTAATTAGCCATTTTAAAGAAATACATGAGTTAAAGCATACAAATTTACCTTAGAAACAAGGAAGAAAGTCTATCTTCTATAACACGAATTATAATTTTGTTCAGGTATATAGACTTCCCAAAATTTGAGAATTACCTCATTCTTCCCGGACTAAAATTCAAGGAGTGACTTTTCAGGACAACTCATGTTTACCTGTAATCATAGGAACAATTGTGCTTCTAGATTCTTTATAAACACGACTATTCTTTAGGAAGGACACTTATGTGTCATAACTGTCAGGAGCACTGGGGAGCTAGTGACTTCAACTGCAGAGAGGCAAGTTTTCTTAAGCTTTGATTGTTAAGGATTCTTTGCTATTCTCTTGAGATTAGATAAATTCATAATAGTGCTTAGGACAAGTTAGTAAAGAATATTTTGTTTACAAAAGAGAAGTAATCAAAACAGTTTCATTGTCATTGTTGATTCAATGTATTTTAAATTTTATAAGGGTTTGAATTAACATTATAAAGGGAAGTCAAATCATATACTATTTAAAATTATCAACACCACACAAAACAGGCAAATATTAACCAGTAGTTATTAAATTAAAGAAAATGGCATATATTTTAGAATGGATTTTACAATGGAAACAAAAGAGGTTGAATCACAAAGTTGGACTATTAGCAGAAGTGCTTGGAGGAGAGCCTCACACATGGGATTTGACAATAATGTTAGGTACCCTCAGATTGTGAGTTACTACCCCCACAGGCATGTGGGAGGAAAGTTGCCCATTGGTTATTTTTCTGAAAATGCTTATTAATAGCTGCCAATCAGGAGAGTATGAGAATAAGTAGCTCTGAAGTCTGGGAAATGATGTCTGAAAAATCGAAGTCTCCACATACCACTATAGGAAATCAACACAATTATGAATGAAAGTTGGTAGGGAATATTTGGTGATTAGAAAATTTAAATTGATGAAAGCAGAAATCCCCCTTCACTTACGACAGGAAATTTTTGGCTTCAACAGGCTGGGAACACTCGGCAAGGGTTTCACAAAGCCTCAGAAGATCTTTAACTACTTTCATAATAACTCCATGATATCAGTCTTTTTATGAGTATTTCAGACAAAAAAGCAAAGCTCTGAAGGATTTCTCCATCTGAGAGAGGCTACAATAAATCCCTGATATGACAAGAATAATATAGGGTGGATCAAGGTCCATAGGGAAGTGGGCAGATTTGATACCTGGAGAGGATTATAAAGGACTGTGATGTCCAGACATCTAATAGAGCCAGACCTTTAGAGTCATAGAAATAAAATCCTCAAAAGAGGATAGCATTAGGCAAAATACATAGAAAATTACACCATCTAAAGCTATTTAAAATACTGCAGAGCACAATTTAATAGAATTTACATACTTCATCTGTTCTCATGTTTTGTGATTCCAGGGCCTTTTTACACTCTAAAGAGCTATTGAAAATCTGTAATAACCTGTATCCATGGAAAATTAACATATTAAGAATTAAAAGTGATGCATGTTTAAATAATTATGTAATTATTAAAATAAAAATCTGTTGTTTTAATAATAAGATCTTAATTTTTCATAACAAATCAATCCACTGTCAAATATACTTTCCTCACATATTTCAAAAATATATTACTCCCCAAACCCAAAATAAAATGAAAGAAATGGATTAATCATTTTGAAAATTTCTTTAAATCCTGGCTTACTGGGAGATAGTTGAATTCTCCTATATGCTTTCATTCATTCAAATCCAATATATTGGTTTGCTTGAAGAATATCAAGAAATTATTGCCTTCCACAGATATATGGTTAGAAAAAAAGATTTAAATGACTAATGCTTTAAGATAATTATATATATTCTTCTTTAATAATAATGTTTTACACCAAGTATCAACAAGTGGTGACTTCTTAAAGAAGATTGGAAGCTGAAACCATATTAATAAACTTCATGTTCTACCAGAATTAAATCCATTATATTTTTAATTTTTTAATTTTTTTAAATACTTTTTTAATTTTTCTAAAGATACTTAGATTACATAAATATTACACACAAAATATAGGGATTCCCATATGCCCACTTGCCACATATCCCACACCCTCCCACATAAACAACATCCTTCATTAATGTGGCACATTCATTGCAATTGATAAACACATCTTGGGGTATTGCCACTGATTATGGACCATTATATTTTAAAGCATTTCAGTGTGTTTTACCCATGCATGATTCTGTAACATCAAGTAGTGTTCATCTGAAAAATATTAGCTCACAGAATGATGCAGATCTTACAGATATGTCCTGTCTCATACCAAAATAATACATTTATTAAAATCACCAGCAATCCTCGCATACAAGTTCCTAAATATTGGGAATTTCTCAAGCTCATATGTAGGATACAAGCTTTTCTAAAATCTGTTTTTCATATGAAACTCAAATTTTATTATTAGCAACTAATTATGGTATTTTTAAAAATTAGGGCATTTGTCCATTTACAGAAAATTAATACAGAAAGTAGAGATTTCCCATATAACCTCACATGAAGAATTCCCTCTTATGGACATTTTAACTTTGTGTATTATTTAAAGCTTCTGTTGCTTTATTGATTTTCTGTCCAGATGTTCCATGCATTATAGATAGTGATATATTGAAATCTACTATTACTTAGAACCACCTGCTTATCCTTTTAAATCTGACAATATTTGCTTCATGTACTTTGGGAAGGTTAGATGCATATGTATCTATAATTAAGACTCCTTGAAATAACCACTTTATCAATACATAGTGTTCTCTTCTGTCCTCTGTTACATTTAAAAATTTAGAGCAGTTATAATTTATAGAAAATTCAAGCAGAAAGAACAGTGTTCTGATATAATCCTCTCCCCCATACAAAGGCACTTTTCCCATTATTGAATGTTTGCATATGTTTCATGTCTTGTACACTTGAAAAACAATTTACTATAATTATAGTGTTAACTGTAGTCCATATACACAAACCCTTTTCCTGTACCCCTCTGTCACCCATCTTTTCATTATACAAATTCATAGATTTATCATTACATTTTATGTACTTACATTTCTTAACTTGTAGAAAATAAGTGGATTCACATGTCAAAAATATAACAAAATATGTGCACATATATATTTATTAGAGAATTGTGAGTTTACATATCAATCAAGCATAAAATACAGGATTCTTGGGCATAACTCCATCACCAACACCTTGCTTTGGTGTGGAACATTTGTTACAAATGATGCTAGCACTTTTAAAAAATAATTGTACTATGTTTTAACAATAGTTACCTTTGTTACAAATGATGAAAGAGTTTTAAAATAGTTATGTCTATTATCTATTATTTACAGTAGGTTTATTTTCCCTATATGCCACCCTATTATTACCACATAGTATTAGTATGGCATATTGGTTATAATTCATGAAAGAACATTCTTGTCTTCTACTAACTGAAGTCCATCATCTACAATAGGGTTCACTGTGCTTGTGTGTTGTACAGTCCTATGTTTTATCATTTAATTTTTTTTCTAGTAATATATACATCCTAAAGCTTATTCTTCCAACCACATTCAACTATATAGTTCATAGCTGCTGATTACACTAATGTGCTACATCAACAACATTGGTTTCTAAACGTTTATTGTCAGGCTAAATTAGAATTCTGTAAATGTTAAACAGCTGCTTACCCTTCTATAACCCCAATGTATCTTCTGGTAGCCTATATTCTAGGTCTTAACTCTATGAGTTTGCTTATTATGATTATTTCATAGCAGTGAGGTCAAACAATATTTGTCCTTTAGTGTCTGTTTTATTTCACTCAAAATAATGTCTCCAAGGTTCATCCAGGTTGGCATGTGCACCAGGGCTTCGTTCATTTTTCACAGCTGAATAGTATTCCATTGTACAAATATAACATATTTTGTTTATTTTTTCATTGGTTGATGGACAGTTGGGTTGATAACAATCCTTTGGCTATTGTATGTGATGTATCTCTGAACATCAGTGTGCAAATATCTGTTCACATCCCTGCTTTCATTTCTTCTGGGTATATTCCTATATGTAGTATTGCCAGATCATAAAGAAATGCTATAGTTAGCTACTTGAAGAACTGCCAAACTGTCTTCCTTAGTGGCTGCAGCATTTCACATTTCCACCAGAAAAGATGAGTGTTTGTATTTCTCCATTTCCTCTCCAACATTTTAGTTTTCTGTCTTTTTTTAATAGTGGCCATTCTGCTATGTGTAAAATTGTTTCTCATTGTGTTGTTTTCTTAGGTACTAGGCTGGGTGAGCCATATCAACTACCCTGAGTTGGTTTTTCCATTTGCTTTGCTTGCTGTTTGATTACTTTGATTTTAGGATGAACCAAGAACTGAACCTGGGACCTCCCATGTGAGAAGTGTGAGCTCAACCACTTGAGCCACATCCGCTCCTCTTATTGCCTTGTTTTTTTTTTTAACTAATTAATTTTATTGCTAAATATTACTAAAGCATACAATTTATACAATCAATGGTATTCGGTATAATCACATAGGTGTGCATTCATCACTTTCATCATTATTAAAGCATTTTCATTATTTCAATAATAATAGTAATAATAAACAAAAAACATTCAAAGAAATAAGAAAATTCCTCACCTATCAATCTCTCTGTTTCCCCTGCTGTATATAGCTGCTATTTCTGGCTATTCTTGCAAAATTATTTATTTGTATATTGAACAGTTTTATTGAGATATATTCATATACCATATGATCTATCCACAGTGTACCATCAA
Source organism: Cabassous unicinctus (assembly GCA_029593785.1). NCBI lineage: Eukaryota > Metazoa > Chordata > Mammalia > Cingulata > Chlamyphoridae > Cabassous > Cabassous unicinctus. The sequence continues at coordinate 1,547 of JAQZBX010053126.1, read as the reverse complement.
TGGCTTTTTTTATAATCACATTGTTGTACATTCATTACCTCAAAAATTTTAGAACAATTTCATTTTTCCAAAAAGAAAGACTCCAAACCCCTTAGCATTTTTTCCTCAGCCAGTCATAACCACTAATCTAATTTCATCTTTATAAATTGATTTATATTTACATTGTATATAAATGGAATCATACAATATGTAGTTCTCTGTGTCTGGACTCCTTCACTTAGTATAATGCTATTTTTTTTGTCTGATGTTAGTATTTTGTAGTATTAACCTACATTTGTTCAGCTTCAAAGAAGAACAGTCTTATAGAAGCAAACTTACCTATATTCATATTTCACATAATATGCTTATATTTCACAAAATATATTTAATTCCTAGTAGGGCAATCATACAGTATTTGCTCTTTTGTGTCTGGCTTGCTTCACTCAACATAATGTCCTCCAGGTTTATATATTTTGTCATATGTTTCACAACTTATTTTCTTCTTATCACTTCATAATATTCCATCATGTGTATACTCCACAATTTGTTTATCCATTCATCAATTGATGAATACATGGGTTGCTTACAACTTTTGGCTGTTGTGAATAATGCCACTATGATCATCAGTGTGCAGATATCTGTTCATATCACTGCTCTCAATTCTTCTGGGTATATACCTAGCAATAGTATTGCCAGGTCCCATGGGAAGTCTATGTTCAACTTCCTTAGGAACTGCCAAACAGTCTTCCACAGTGACTGTAACATTCTACATTCCCTAACAGTGAATAAGTCTTCCTCTCTCTCCACATCCTCTCAAAAATTTACAGTTTAATGACTTTCTAATAACAGCCACTCTAATAGGTGTGATATGATATCTCATTGTACTTTTGATTTGAATTTCCCTAAGCACTAGTGATGTTGAATATTTTTTCATGTGTTTCTTTGCCATTTGTATTTCTTCTTTGGACAGTTGTCTTTTCAAGTCTTTTGCCCATTTTTTAATCAGATAGCTTGTCTTTTTATTGCTGAGTTGTATACTATCCTTACAGATCATGAATTTTAAACTCTTATTTGATATGTGGTTTCCAAATATTTTCTCCCATTGAGTCAGCTGCCTTTTCACCCTGTTGACAAAGACTTTGAATTGCAAAAGTATTAAATTTTAAGGAGACCCCATTTATCTATTTTTTCTTTTGTTGCTCGTGCTTTAGGCATAAGGTTTAAGAATCTACTGCCTACCACAAGATTTTGAAGATGTTTTCTCTACATTTTCTTCTAGAAGTTTTATGGTTATTGTTTTTATTTAGGTCCTTGACCCATTTTTAGTTAATTTTTGTATAAGGTGTGAGATAGGAGTCCTCTTTCTTACTTTTGGATATGGCTATCCAGTTCTCCTAGCACCATTTGTTGAATAGACTGTTCTGGCCTAGCTGGGTAGGCTCAACAGCTTTTTCAAAAATCATTTGACTCTAAATGCAACAGTAGTTTTCTGAGTTCTTGATTTGGTTCCATTACTCAGTCCATCTGTCCTTATGCCAGAACATTGCAGTTTTTTTTTTTTTTTTTTT
>JAQZBX010053125.1:0-18963 GCA_029593785.1 Cabassous unicinctus | reverse complement strand
ATGAGAGACACAACAAACCAGGGATCTCAGGTGGCTCAAGCGATTGATTACTTCTCTCCCACATCGGAGGTCCTGGGATTGGTTCCTGGTGCCTCCTAAAGAGAAGATGAGCAGACAACAAGCACACGCAAACACAAAAACCAAACAAACAACGGGGGTGGAGTGGGGAATAAATATATAAAATAAATCTTTAAAAAAAAACACATTAGAGGCACACAACAGCAGACTCAAAATCATAGAAGAAAGAATAAGTGATACTGAAGACAGAACAGCTGAAATTGAAGAGAGAAAAGAATGGAAAAAATTGAGCAGGGGCTCATAGAGTTGAATGACAACATGAAACACAACAACATACATGTCATGGGAGTTCCAGAAGGAGAAGTGAAGGGAAAGGGACAGAAAGAGTATTTGAGGAAATAATAGCTGAAAATTTCCCAACTCTCATGAAAGAAATGAACTTACATGTCCAAAAAGCACACTGTACCCCAATCAGAATAAATTCGAATCGACCAACTCCAACACATATACTACTCAGAATGTCAAATGTCAAAGATAAAAAGAAAATTCTCAGAGCAGCAATGCAAAACCAAACCATCACGTACACGGGATGTCCAGTAAGACTTAGTGCAGATTTCTCTTCAGAAACCATGGAGGCAAAAGGACAGTGGTATGATACAATTAGGATACTGAAAGAGAAAAACTGCCAGCTGAGAATTCTTTATCCAGCAAAATTATCCTTCAAATATGAAGGTGAGTATAAAATATTCACAAACAAACAGAAACTAAGAGAGTTTGCAAAAAAGAATCCACTTTCATAGGAAATATTAAAGGAAGCCTTAGAACCTGATATAAAAAGACAGGAGAGAGAGGCTTGGAGGAGAATATAAAATAATAGCAGAAAGGATAACCAAAAGAGAAAAAAGATAGGCGGAAATATAATATGACATATGAAAACCAAAGAATAAAATGGTGGAAGTAAATAGTGCATTTATAATAATATCATTGAATGTGAATGGATTAAACTCCCCAATCAAAAGATACAGGATGACAAAATGGATTAAAAAACATGAGTCATCCATATGCTGCTTACAAGAAACTAACCTTAGACCCAGGGAAAAAAAATGGCTGAAACTGAAAGGTTGGAAAAAGACTCCACGCAAATAGCAACCAAAAAAGAGCAAGGGTAGATATACTAATATCAGACAAAACAGACTTTAAATGCAAAAAGTTTATAAGACACACAGAAGGCCATTATATATTAATAAAAGGGGCAATTCACCAGGAAGATATAACAGTCATAAATATCTATGCACCTAACCAGGGTTCCCCAAAATACATGAGACAACTCTGGCAAAACTGAAGGGAGAAATAGACATCTCTACAATAATTGGAGATTTCAACACCCCACTCACATCATTAGATAGAACAACTAGACAGAAGATCAACAAGGAAACAGAGAACTTGAACAATATGATAAATGAGTTAGACCTTACAGATATTTACAGAACACTGCATCCCAATTCAGCAGGTTATACATTCTTCTCAAGTGCCCATGGATCTTTCTCCAGGATAGACCACATGTTAGGGCACAATGCAGCTCTCAATAAATATAAAAAGACTTATACAACCACCTTCTCAGATCATAATGGAATGAAACTGGAAATCAATAATAGACAGGAAAAAAGTAAATTCGCAAATGTATGGAGGCTGAACAACACACTACTAAATAATCAGTGGGTCAAAGAAGAAATTGCAAGTGAAATCAGTAAATATATTGAGACAAATGAAAATGAAAACACAATGTATCAAAACTTATGGGACACAGCAAAGGCAGTCTTGAGAGGGGAATTCATAGCCCTAAACGCCTATATTAAAAGAAGAAAGAGCTAAATTCAAAGATTTAACTAAACAACTAGAGAAACTAGAAAAAGAACAGCAGACCAATACCAAAGCAAGCAGAAGGAAAGAAATAATAAAGATTAGAGAAGAAATAAATGAAATTGAGACTAAAAAACAATAGAAAAAAATCAACAAAACCAAAAGCTGGTTCTTTGAGAAGATCAATAAAATTGACAAACACCTAGCTAGACTAACAAAGAAAAAGAGAAGATGCAAATAAATACAACCAGAAATGAAAGGAAGGAAGTTACAACTGACCCCAAAGAATTAAAAAGAACCATGAGGATATTATGAGAAATGGTATGCCAACATACGAGACAACCTAGATGAAATGGACAAATTCCTAGAAATGCACAAACAACCTACACTGAAATACAGGAACTTAACAAACCAAAAACATTGAAAGAGATTGAATCCGTCATCAAAAATCTCCCAGCAAAGAAAAGTCCAGGACCAGATGGCTTCACAGGTGAATTCTACCAAGCATTTCGAAAAGAATTAACACCAATTCTGTTTAAACTCTTCCAAAAAATTTAATACACCACAACGTAATACACCACATTAACAAATTGAAGGAAAAAAAAACACATTATCATCTCAATAGATGCAGAAAAGGCATTCAACAAAATCCAGGATCCTTTTTTGATAAAAACACTTCAAAAGATAGGAATAGAACGAAAATTCCTCAATATGAAAAAGGGCATATGTGAAAAACCCACAGCCAACATCATACTCAATGGGGAAAGGTTGAAAGCTTTCCCTTTAAGATCGGGAACAAGACAAGGATGCCCACTGTCACCATTGTTATTCAATATTGTACTAGAAGTTCTAGCTAGAGCAATTAGATGAGAAAAAAAATTAAAGTCATCCAAATGGGAAAAGAGGAAGTAAAATTCTCACTGTTTGCGGATGACATGATCCTGTATTTAGAAAATTCTGAAGTATCCACAACAAAGCTACTTCAGCTAATAAATGAGTTCAGCAAAGTGGCAGGGTACAAGATCAACACGCAAAAATCAGTAATGTTTTTGTACACTAGTACTGAACAATATGAGGAGGAAATCAGGAGAAAAAAATCCATTTCCAATAGCAACAAAAAGACTCAAATACCTAGGAATTAATTTAACAAAGAAGTACAGGATCTATATGCAGAAAACTACAAAACAATACTAAAAGAAAATTTAAAATAACTAAACAAATGGAAAGACATTCTGTGTTCATGGACTGGAAGGATAAATACGGTGAAGATGTCAATCTTACCCAAGGTATAGATTCAATGCTATACCAATCAAAATCCCAACAGTTTACTTTACCAAAATAGAAAAGGCAATTACCAAATTCATTTGGAAGGGAAAGTGCACCTGAATAGCCAAAAGTATTCTAAAAAAGAAGAGCAACGTGGGAGGAATTTCACTGCCTGACCTTGAAACATATTACAAAGCTACAGTGGTCAAAACAGCATGGTACTGGCATAAAGATAGACTCATCAATCAGTGCAATAGAATTGAGAATCCAAAAATATACCTTCACCTATACAGTCAACTGGTTTTTGACAAACCTATCAAGTTAACGTTATTGGGACAAAACAGTCTCTTCAACAAATGGTGCTGGGAGAACTGGATATCTGTAACCAAAAGAATGAAAGAGTACCCCTATCTCACTCCCTATACAAAAATCAACTCAAAATGGATCAAAGACCTAAATATAAACCCCAAAACCATAAAATTACTAGAAGAAAATATAAGGAAACTTCTTCAAGGCTTTGTAGTAGGTGGTGGTTTCTTGGACCTTACACCCAATGCATGTGCAATAAAAGAAAAAATAGATAAATGGAACCTCCTCAAAATTAAACACTTTTGCACCCCACAGAACTTTGTCAAAAGGGTGAAAAGGTAGCCAACTCAATGGGAGAAAATATTTGGAAATATGACATATCCGATAAGGGTTTAATATCCAGGATATTATATAAAGAGATGCTACAACTCAATAATAAAGAGACAAACTACCCAATTAAAAATTCGGCAAAAGACTTGAATAGACATTTGTCCAAAGAAGAAATACAAGTGGCAAAAAAACACATGAAGAAATGCTCATGATTAGGGAAATACAAATCAAAACTACAATGAGATATCATTTCACACCTATCAGAATGGCCACTATTAAAAAGACAGAGAACTACAATTGTTGGAGAGGATGTGGAGAGATAGGAACACTTCTTCACTGTTGGTGGGAATGCAGAATGTTACAGCCACTGTGTTGGACAGTTTAGCAGTTCCTAAAGAAGTTGAATAAAGACTTGCCACATGACCCTGCAATACCACTACTGGGTGTATACCCAGAAGAACTGAGAGCAGTGACACGAGCAGACATCTGCACACCGATGTCATAGAGGCATTATTCATGACTGCCAAAAGTTGGAAACAACCCAGGTGTCCATCTACAGATGAATGGATAAACAAACTGTTGTGTACTCACATGGTGGAATATTATGCAGCTCTAAGAAGAAATGAAGTCGTAAAGCATATGACAAAACGGATGAACCTGGAGGACATTATGTTGAGTGAAGCAAGCCAGACACAAGAGGACAAATACTCTATGATTGTGTTACTATAAGCCAAATATATTGTGTAACATATTGTATGATTCAAAAAAATAATTTATATGTACCCAGCACATTTAATTGAGAAAGGTATGTTTTTATTCAACTGTGTTTTCTTTTTAGTTTTTAATTGTTTATATTTTCAATTATTAAATGTACAAAATAAAGTTTAAAATTTTTTCTAAAGGCCTCCAAGAGTATGTTCTTCACATTAAAGAAAATTGAAGATCTTTTTGGTAGGGAAAAGGAGGTCTGCCGTGCCTTTAATATTATTATTTCAATTTTATTTTCCCTTTTAAGAGTACTAAAAGCTTATTAAATAGCATCTAAAAATGAAGGAATAAAGGGGGGAAAAATAATTAAGATTCTACCAACTAGACATCACTTGTATTTTGACTTATTTCTTTCCAGGCTTTTTAAAATGCATAGCATTTTTTAATATAGTTGTAATCGTAATATAAATACAATTTTGTCCTAAGCCACTTTTTTAAAGATTTATTTATTTATTTATTTCTCCCCCATCTCCCCACCCCCCATTGTTTTGCACATGCTGTCTGCTCTGTGTGTTCTTTTGTGTCTGCTTGTCTTCTCTTTAGGCGTCACCAGGAACCGATCCTGGGACCTTCCAGAGTGGGAGAGAGGCACTCAATCTCTTGCATCACCTCAGCTCCTTGGTCTGCTATATATCTTATTGTTTCTTTTGTTGAATCATCTTGCTGTGCCAGCTGTCTGCACGGGCCAGCACTCCTGCATGGGCCAGCTCTCCGCGTGGGCCAGCTCACCACGTAGACCAGTTTGCCTTTCACCAGGAGGCCCCAGGAATCGAACCCTGGACCTCCTATATGGTAGACGGGCACCCAATCGCTTGAGCCACATCCATTTCCCCCTAAGCCATTTTTGTTCATGTATATAATTGATCATAATTGATCTTCATGAACTATATTAAGTGGACAGAAGCAGTGGCCTGGAAAGAGGAACAGTAAAATGAGCTTGTTTGGTTTATAGAGCTGCCAAAGCAGGGCCCTGGCGAAGCCCTGGAGATGTTGGCACTAACTACCCAGAGCTCACTGAGACAAGAGGCTACATGGAGCTGGGGCAGATCCCTCCCAGGAACGGAAATAATTCTACCTTGTTCTCCAATGCAAATGCCATATTTCCAGGTTCCTGATATACCTCCCTTGATGAGGAAAGAAAAAGAAAACTGGAGTGTCAGATGACCTGCTTCTATTCCTGGCTCTGCAGAAGTGGGACTTTTAACCCTCTTCTCTGAATCACGTCATGTAGAAAACACCCGCCCTCAAGCTGGCCTGCTTTCAGTTCCCTACAGGCCATGTGGCTCCTGCTTGGGGCCTTTGCCCAGAAAGCCCTCCACCTGGGATCCCAGCCCTCCTGACCTCCTGGGGTTGGAGCCAACCCTCCAAATACATGTCTCATGTCACCTGTAGTTTTCCTCTAACTGTAGCACTTACCACAATGTGTAATTATGTATTTATGTGGCTATTTGATTAATCTGTTTTTCCTAATAGATTGTAAGCTACATGACAGCAGGTCTCTTTTGCTGACCATGGTATATCCTACTATATGTTAGGCACATAGAAGGAATTCAACAGGTATTTGTTGAATCACATGAATGGATGAGGAGGGTTGGAACTATATGGTTCCTAAATCCCTTCCAGTCCTAAAACGGGTCACTATCCACAGTCCAATATTAAGTAGTGCAATTGAGGTTGAGTCCCCCCTTTCCCCACTGAGAAAACACCCATAAGCCAGGTAACATGGAAAACAGTATGATAATTAACTTCTCTTGGTTATTGGTTCTGTGAGGTTTAAATTCTTTCTTAAAAGTCTCTGTAGCTTTAAAGGTAACTTCAACAGCCTTTTCAGTCTATCTTAGTGTGACTGGGTTTATAAACAAAGCATATCCTTTCGAATATGACTCTAGTACTCTATAAACATATCAGGTCTCCGTTAGCTACAGAGATGCTGGCAAGGGCCTATAAACAATTAGAGATCATTGTCTTCCTTTCTTTTTTGCTTTTATTGGAGTTACTAGAACTCTGATACAAACCAAGTTTTTTGTTGTTGTTTTAAACCAGTCAACATTTAAATCCAGTGGAATAAAAACAATGCAGGATATTTTCCTGTATTGGAGTATTTTAGGTTAAAAATTGAAGTAAAGCCTTTCAAATTCTCTATAAAAAAGATAAAACCACAAATACTTGTCTGAGAACAACACTTTAGTTCATTTTGGAAAAAGCAGAGGTGTGTGGAAAGGCCATTACCCTGTAGCAGGAGTTGGAGATCCAGCACGGGCCAGCACTCCTGCGCGGGCCAGCACTCCACGTGGGCCAGCACTCCGCATGGGCCAGCTCGCCATACAGGCCAGCTTGCCTTCACCAGGAGGCCCCAGGAATCTAACCCAGGACCTTTTATATGGTAGATGGGAGCCCAATCGCTTGAGCCACATCCGCTTCCCCGCAGTGGCCTCTTATCTGGTCTCCTACATCTGCTCTTATCCCCCTCTAATTCATTGCAGCCAGAAAGATAGTTTCAAAACACAATCTGATCATGTCACTGGCTTCCCATTGCTCTCATGATTAATAAATAAAATGTTCAACATGACTTTCAGGTCTCCACATGCATTGCCTAACTCACCATCTTTATCCAAGACATGCCTCACTCCTGCTCTCTAACCACAGTGGCCCTTTTCTAGTTTCTGGGAGGTGTTCAACTACTTTCTGTTGCAAAGCTCTTGTAATTATTTTCCTTCTGCCCAGATACTCTTTACCCACCTCTTCCCTAGATAACTCCTAATCATCTTTCAGATCTTACTGTAAATGTCACTTTTTCAGGGAAGACTTCCCTGGCCCTCCCTTACTTTCATTGGGTAGCACTTACCACAATTGTAATTAATAATTTGTTTACTATATATTAAATGTGTTTTCTTCCCTAGATAGTAATCTCAATCATATCTATATTTGTTTCCCAAATGTATAGCCCAGTGCCTGACACAGACACTTAATAATTGTCGATGTATCAATTTATGAACAAATGAGTGAAGATGTGCTGAATGAGGTATGAGAAAGATATGTGTTTTTAAAGCAAATGTACCTTATACAAATATCCAAATAAGTGTTTTCTTTAAAATGATGGTTTTGAGAAGGAAATACATTTAGTCCAACAAATTACTTATAACATTTTAGTAGATGAAGATATTTGGGATGATCCTAGAGCTAGTCTACAAGCCACACAAGAAAGTCTCATTTTTTAGTTCTTGTTTTGGATTTTATGAGTATCATATACTTTTTATTCATAAAACTTAGTTTTGGGTGATTTCAGAGATACTATGCTCTAAAGCAACACTGTCCAATAGAACTTTCTGCAGTGATGGAAATGCTATGTATCTGCATTGTCCAATATGATAGGCACCAATGATATGTGACCATTAAGCACTTGAAATGTGGTTGGTGCAACTAAGGGACAAAATTTTAAATTTTATTTAATTTTAATTAACTTAAATTTAAGGAACCACATGTGGCTATGGGCTATCAAATTGGACAGCACGGTTAGCCATTGCCAAAAGATATATGCCTGGAATCATATTAGAATTAGCATATAACATCAACAAATGGCTACTCTGCATATATAAAATGATCTTTGTGTAAAGATTCACTTCAGATGCCAGTGACTGTTCTTTAAATACTCAGAGCTTTCATTAAAAAATATCAAAGACCTTGTGCCTTTTTGCCAGGCCAACACAACACAGAAGCACTCGAGACTTGAAGAAGACCACTGCAAATGAGGGATGGACATCCGTGGCCACAAGTATTCACTGGGAACACAGAGTTCAAGTCTGTCATGGATTTTGCTTCTTAGGCAGCCCCTCTCCAATGATGCAATACTGAACATGTAAAAAGGTCAAATCAAGAAGGCAGTCGTGTGCTTTTGGAACTGGTAAACAAATAGCAGAACTGAGATTTCATAAAGCTTCAATTGTGAGTGAAGTTTTGCCAACAGAACCGACATCACTCTTAACATTAAAAGGCAAGAGACTATCAACAATGAGATAGCATCAGCCTTCCATGCTGACAAAGGAGCTGCTGTACACAGCACCACTGGGTCAAACTTGTGTGGCAAAAGAATGCCAATATGATACCCAGGTCACTGCTCTATTCAGCAAGTGATATGGGGCAGGGGGGCAAGTTTCAGTGGCTGGCATATGCCTCCCATCTTTCCAGGTTCACAGTTCACCATCTTTAAATACAAGAGAATAGTCTTTGGCGAATGTGTTCTAGGGCCTCCATGGTTAACTTCTAGATACGTCACAGCTCACATGTAGATCCATGCTCATTAGCAGATTGGCATCATCTGGGCCCTTTGTAGGTTTACTGACTGTGATTTCAATTGAATTTTTTAAAGTTGCATTTATAATATACATTAAATTTGCATCATGCTTTTTAATGTACAGATTAAATAATGATGATGTTATAAAGTACTTGTGAGATATTCATGTCTTTGAAATTTTGTTTTAATGAATTGTAAAAGAAGGAGCATTAAATCTTACAGCAGAGTTAATAACCCTAATGGGTCTGAATGATCCTAACTAGCTCTTCAAATGTGGAAATTTCCCAAGAAATCTGTCTACCCATGAACAAATTTCAAATCAATATACTTGGTATATATAGATGTGTTTTCTGGGTACTTTTTCACAATTTTTTTGCTTTCCTTAATATTTTTGGAAATAAGGAACAAGTCTTCTCCACAATCTTTGGCTTCAAAGTGTATTCTATAGAGCTAATAAATATTATTGTTTTGGTGAAATTGATAATAATGGACTAAGAACGGCAGTGCAATGTTGTGACTCAGTCATGGAGAAACAATGAGTAAGAAGTAGAGACAGTACTAGAACGTAGACTATCAGTGTAATATAACACAGATCTCTATGTGGTGAATAAAGCATTTGTTTCTGTTGGTGTAGCAATTCATTGATTTCATTGAACTATCATAAATGCAATTCTCTTCCCACCACTAATTGATTCAAGGCATTCTCTTTTCCAGAGTGAGCATCTGTTTCTCCTGATAGATGGATACGCCCCTAATCCAATGGGTATTACCTTGTTCCTGGGCTGCCAGAACTTCAACTACTTCTGGGTGCTCTGATTTACCTTAAGGCCCCTCCGTGCACAAACTATCCCCCTTCCCCCACACCCAATACACAAGAATTTTAATTACCTTAACATTTTCTGGCAATGGTTTATTCTGTGTCAGCCCCACAGCAATCAAAGCTATCACAGCCAGGATAAAGGAGAACCCAAGGATGACCAGGAGATTTTGAGAGCAAAATGTCTTCACACTAGAATCTAAGACCAAAAGCAGAAGAGAAAACATCAACAAGAAATCAGCAAACACCGATTTTCCTTCCCTTTCTGTCTGACCCTATTCTGGCTATCTGGAGACATCAAAGATATATAAAAGTCAGTCTTTATCCATGAGGCATTTTACAAAGTATTCGGAAAATAATTCGAGAATAAAAGGGCTTATACCAAGACTGAGTGAGTGGCTGTGGCAAGGAGAATGGGCAGAATTGGGTGAGTGGAATGAGAGGAGGGAAAAGCCCCAAACTGGCAGTCTTTCACAGGGTATATCGGACTATCAAGGTACAAATAACAACCAAGAATAGTCTTCTTCATTTTTAAAATGTACCACAAAACATTTAAGATCTTAAAAATAAGTCCTTAAACATCAAAGTCCTACCACTCCATGACATTTCCTGAATTGACATACCCCTTCCATTTCATCAACTTCAAAGGTAAGGAATTGGTAAAAAACCTAAACGCTGGGGTGTTTTGAACATTTCACGTCCTCATTTACATGATCTAATCTGTTCTTAGTCTCACCCTGTCATGAGCCACATAAAAGCTCCTAGAACAGACATATAAAAGGCAAATGCAAAAAAAAAAAAAAATACAAATGCTACTTGGTCGAATGTAGACAGACTATTTAAGAGAGATGAACAGGAAATGGAATGGTTGCCCCAATTCCCTCCATCCTGACAACTTCCCTCCTCTTCCTCTTTCAACTCCCCCAAACCATCCCCAGTTCCCCCACTTCTTTTTGCTTTTTTCTTGGCTTTGGGGAGGAAGGATAAGATAAAAATAATAAAGAAGCATATGGAGGAGTAGCAGGAAATTTTAGTCATTACTGATAAGAATGGGAAAATTGGCCAGCCACTTTGGAAGACAGTTTGTCAATTTCTTACAAAGTTAGACATAGGCTTACCATAAGACATAGCAATCGTGCTCTTAGGCATTTACCCAAGTGAGCTGAAAACTGGTGTCCACACAAAATCATACTTGTGGATGTTTATAGCAGTTTTATTCATAATTGACAATAATCGGAAGCAACCAAGATGTCCTTCCATAGGCAAATAGATAAACTGTGGTACATCCATACAATTGAGTATTAGTCATTGGTTAAAAGAAATGAGCTATCAAGCTATAAAAAGAAATGGAGCGGGGAGCGGATGTGGCTCAAGCAATTGAGTGCTTGCTTCCCACATAGGAGGTCCCGGGTTCGGTTCCCAGTGCCTCCTAAAAACAAACAAACAAACAAAAAAAAAAAACAGCAAGCAAAACAAATGAAAAAACTAACTCAGGGTTGCTGATGTGGCTCAGTGGTTGAGCTGTGAGCTGGCTTCCCACCTATGAGGTCCTGGGTTCAATCCCTGGTCCCAGTACCTCAAAAACAAAAAAAACAAAAAAACAAAGACATGGAGGAACCTTACATGCATATTGCTAAGTGAAAGAAGCCAGCCTAAAAAGGTTATATACTGTATGATTCTAACTATATGACATTCTGGAAAAAGGAAAATTATAGAGACAGTAAAAAGATCAGTGGTTGTCAGGGATTCAGGAGAAGAGAGGGAGGGATGAAGAGGTGACAGTGCACAGGGCATTTTTAAGGTAGTGAAACTATTCTGCATGATTCTGTAATGGTGGGTACATGACTATGCATTTGTCAAAACACACAGAACCAAACAACAAAAAGAGTGAATACTAATGTAAGCTACAGACTTTAGATAATAATTGGTTCATCAATTGTTACAAATGTACCACACTAATGCAAGCTGTTAATAGGGGAAATTTGGGGGTGCAGTGTGGGGAAGAGCATGTTTATGGGAACCCACTGTACTTTCTACAGTTTCTCTGTAAATTTAAAACTTCTCTAAATAAATAAAGTCTAATAAAATTTACCAAAAAAGAAAGATGGAAATGAGAGGAGTTCTCCAGAATAGTTTGTGCTCTTTAAGGATAGGGTATAAGATTAGAACAGATGAAAGAGGAGCCTAAGTCTTGTTCCTCCCCTTTCCCTTGTGGTCAGCAGCAGCTAGCTAGACCTTGAAATGAGAGCACCTCCTCAAGCTCTCGAGCAGAAGCTTAGACTTAATACAAAGGACTGGAACTGGATGGGTCCCCAGGCTTGCATCAAATGCCAGAATCTCAAACCAGTCTTAATCTATCAAATCCAACAGAATTTAGAATAAAAAATGTTTTAGCAACACCATTATCTGTTGCTTCCAGAGGAACAATAAAATAGACATGCAGCAGCACTTTCCTCTTCTTCCTTCCCCACAGAAACCCAATTTTTCTCAGGTGTCTGCCACTCTCGCAAACAGCCCACATGCCTCAGCTTGGGGACAGGCCTGAATGGTCTGCATAATCTCATTCCTTCGCCAGTGATTGGTTCAGCAATGGGTACATACCCAGTTATGGCCCAAGAGGCCCTGGAGGGTCTGCTGAGGCTCATCTAGGAAATGAAAGGAACTGCTCTCTTCTTTATCTGACATTGTCCATGGTATGATATCTTTAAGCTACTGAACGTGAAAAGCATCCAATGATGGCAGAGTAGAGGGAAGGAAAGAACCTGAATACTTGATGGCATTTTGAGCTGCTAAATCAACTAACCCTGAGCCCTACCTTCTAAGACTTATGCTTTGAACCAGTAAGAGTCAGGATCTTAATTACTTGGAGCCAAAAACATCCTGAACTTGGCCCCAAGCTCTTCTGCACCCTGTGACTGCTACAGCCAAGTTTTATTCTGGAAAATTCAAGTTGACTCTCTTTCCCCTGAAAAGTCCTTCATGTGCCTTGAGAATAACAGAAATGTGGTTTCTATCACACAATGTAAAGTGACATTTCAAGAAACAATTTTGAGAAAAATTTTACTAAAAATAGTCAATGGCAAAGTGTTGTGTTTTTTATTTCCTTTGAATTTTCTAACTATGGGAGAATTCAGGACTGCCACTCCCCTCTCTTTTTTTTTTTTTTTTTTCCTTTCACGGTGAGAAGAGGCCTTTATTTATAAGGTGAGACAGCCAGCTAATAATGTCAATTCTTCTCTTGACAGAGAAATAAAACTAAAGGAAACCCAAGCTTTGAGAAAATGTGCTGATTTCAAGCAAATTAGCAATGTCAGAAGCAAAAATGCTGGGCATAGAAATGATTCTTATAGAAACAGCAGTATTACATCCACAATTAGTGTTCTATTAAGGTGAAGATAAAAATGATTTAATGTTGTCCTTGGTCAAAAGCCTGCTGTAAAGAAAGCCCCAGCATCTCTCCCTCATGATATCAAAGATATATCTTAAAATTTCAGTCCATTAATAAATAGATGTGGAGTGTTGGCAAATGTGGTGGGTTTCAAACAAATACAAAAGAAGCTTTGCTTTGTGGATCCATTGCGACTGACTAGATTCAAATCGTTTCCAATTTCTAATGGGCCACATCTGGACTAATCATGACTTGTCATATAGAGAACGAAACAGCAAACCTGGCAAGCACTGGTGAGTAAACATCAGTGGAGCACTATGGTCCTTCCTGTGTTTACATAGACCAGTGGTGGAACAAATCCCTGAACCTCAGGGCACTGGTCCTAATCTGGCCCCTAGGAGTTGTCCTAGGTTAAAGTCTCTGCAGTTTCTCTGCCATCTCCCTTCCTCTTCATCATGAAGTACTTCTTGGTGAGACATATTTAGATTATTCTGCACACTCAAGGGATTTCTCAGTCTCTTCATCCCAGGCCCCTTAGACTACACTCTCCTTTGTTTATATCCACCTCCCTGTTCCAGTTACCCCACCTTACAACTGATCATCTACAACAACCCTTTCTGGTGTTTCCCACCCTTTCTGATTCCCTTCCCTACCAGATTCCATCCTTCACATGGCTTCCAAGATCTTCTGTAATTGACATACTTAGGGCTCTTCCTCATCAAGAACTATGGTAGTAGCTTCCTAATGCTTTCCAGAACAAAGCCACACTGGTCTACCCAGACCTCTTGGCCCTTCAGAAACTCAAGTCCTTCCTGATCTTACACTCCAACAAGCAGATCTGTTTGTGTCCAAGATCATAATGCCTGACATTATGACCACTAGAATGTAAGCTCCCTTGGTGCAGGTTCTTTTTTTTCCTAGCTTGCACATTACTGTATCCGTAGTGGACTGAATTTGGGCTGCTCTGATGTTTTTGAACTTGAGATTTTCTTCACTTGAAATTCCATTCTCCTGTTTTGCCACCAAATCTTTTTCCTTGTGTCCCTCAAAATCAAGTTCAAAAGGAGGCTATGTTCCCCTCCATGTGCTTCAAAGCTCAATTATTCCAGTAGTCCTTTCTTTGTGTGCTACCTCTAGATACTTAAGGATATCTCCATACAGTTGGTTTGGAATTTTTCAGTTTGGGAGTTCTATCATAGTTATTGGGGAAGGGACTGTGCTTCATTCTTTTAATTAATCATTCTATAATTATTTATTGTGTGTATTTTCCTAGGTACCAGACCTGCTCTAGGCTTTGAGGCTATAGCAGCGAACAAAAGAGATAAATACACTCATGTTCATGGTGCTTACATTCTAGTTTGGAGGAAGACAAGCAGATAAATAGATGAAATTTATAGTATGTGACATAAATGTAAGTTCTAAGGAGTGGAAGAAAGCAGGGAAGGTGAAAAGGGTGGGTGGGGTGATTAGGGAAGGATTCTCTGTGGTGGTATTCCTTGTGGACTCCTTGTGGAGTCAAGGGAGTAGGGAGAAAGCATGCATATCTTTGGGGCAAGAGCATTCCAGGCAAAAGGAACTGCATGTGCAAAGGCCCTGGGGTAGGATGGTGTCTGGCAAAGAGGGCAGTGTGGCTGGAAGAGTGATGTGAAGAAAGTAGTGAGAGATGAGGTCAGAGTGTTAACTGGGCGCCTTGCTCATAGAGCCTTGACTTATTTCTAGAATCATTTGTATAATCTATGCTCACCCTAAGGGTCAACAAGAAACCATCAAGTCCCTGAAAAGTGAGGGCAGGGCCTTTCATCACAGCACACCCCCACTTCTTGTAGTGATGAGATGCTGAGGCCACCCCAAAGAGATCAGGAGGCCGTAGGACAACCACATTGCCAAGTGCAGACAAAGCAGAGCTTGTACCAAGGCCAGGGCTTGGCTGATCCATCCAGGATGAGGAAATACCATCACATGGGATAGCCTTCTCCATATATTCTGGTTCTTGGCCACTCAGCATAGCAGAACAGTCTTCACTGAGAGAGTATTATCAGGAGGGACCACAGAGCCAGCAATCACCAGGATTCAACTGCAAAAAGCCAAATCCACAGGTTTCTAGGGGAGTAGTTCAAGCCAGAGCAGAGTCCAGACAAGCTCACCTTTGCTTAATCTAAGACTCTGTTTCCTCATCTGCAAAATGGGAGTCATAGTAGTACCTACTTCACAGCGTTGCCATGTAAGATCCATGTAACAGGCTCTTAAGTAGCTCTTAGTGCCGGGTTCTGCTCTTAACACTTTAAATATACCAACGTATTTAACCCTCACTACAGTCATGTGAAATAGAGGTACTATTATCATCATTATTCTTACTTTACAGGTGAGGCAACTGAGTCACAGAGGTTAAATAACTTCCCTAAAGTTACACAGATGTAAAGTTAGATCCAGAAATTAGGTATGGGCAATCTCGCTCTGAGTCCAGGCATTGAACTACCACTCTATACTTGTACTAAGCCAAGGCTTAGTACAGCACTGGGATGAGGCAGCAATGCTTTATGTGATAGTCAATCCCATCATACAGAAATAAGTGACAGACTTTGAGGATCTGGCTAGAGGGTGGGGGTCTGGATGGTGTCACTGGGGACACTAGCAATGTTGCACCTTTTAAAACCAGAGTCTCTGGTCCCTGGTAGTCAGAAGCTCACAGATAAATGTCAGAAGCTAGCCTGTTATTCTTGTGGAAGTTAAAGAACTTGCCCAAAGTCACGTATGTTGCAAATGGCAGAGCAGGAATTTGAACCAAGTCTCTCATCTCCACTCCAGTGCTTTCAACCAGTGCTCTACATTAGAGACCTATAGAAATCACTCAGCTTCATTCCTTCACAATTGACCCAATGCAAAAGAACTCGCCGAAAGTTCTGTTAAAATAGAAAGATTTTATTCTATTTCACACCCCCATGTTACCCCAATTAATCTATCCAGCGTCAAGCTCCAGGATAAAGCAGTTGAATGTAGTGGGTTTTTTCCTTGCCTGTGTTTTTAAGTCAAGGAAATCAGTACAAACCTCAATCAATAAATACACAAATGTTAAAAATGAACTTAAAGTCATCAATGATGACCAATTAAAGGGCAAAAGGCAATGGAGTGGGGAAGGAAAATAAGATGGACACAGGTTTAGGAGAAAGAAGCAAGACTGAGCCAGAGAATAAGAGGGAAGGGGGAAGGATGGGAACGGCAAAGGAAAGAGACAGGCTCAAAGAGTTTCAAGGAACAAGGTAATTGAGTAACACATGTCTCATTCTACCGATCTCTTGAACCACAGACCTCAGAGGAAATTCTTGGCTTTTATTTGTTTTATTTCTACTCTTTGAAATTTTAATTAGCTGGTAATTCTCAGTTCATAGCTCTCTAGTTAGGACAAACTACAACAAAGATGTCTGGTTGCTACTGAGTGGACTCCTCAGAGTCTCACTTTGGGTTGGGAAAGCCCACCCAGCAACACCCAGGCAGTGGAAGTGGGGTGGGAGTGCAGAACAAGCTCTTCCTGCAAGCCACATTCTGCCAGCCCAAGCTCTTTATCCTAGAGTTGTTCTTGCTGTGGGGTGTGCTCTTCTCAGATTAGCAGCACTCAGCTGAAACTGGACTTGGTTGTGCCTGACTCCAAAAATGCTAATGATTGCAAAAATCAAGTGCCAATAGAGGCTCTGTGTGTGGGAAATACGGAAGCAAAGGAGTACCCTGCCTTCACTCTCCTCCTCCTCACTTCCTTCCACCATGCCACCCAACCTCTCTTCACCCACATCCCCTCTGGCCTCCCCTGAATTCTTTTGCCCATAGACTTCGTGGAGCACAATAGGTCTTTGTGGTTAGCATGGAATCCCATGTTTAAGTGTGGGATTGGAAGGGAGGAGGGTTGTTTCCGGCAAAGTGATGTCACTGAAACTGCAGACAGGAATTCCCTGTGTCCCAGCCAACAAGCATAACAATCTCGTGTATTGATGGACTCTGCAACAAGCATATTGCTTCCATGAAACGAGTCTTCTTCCACATTTGGAATTGAAGAACTGTGCCCTGGAGAATCTAGCTCTTCTTAAAGAAGCTGCATTTGTCCACAAGTCTTGGTTATTTGCAGATGGTGAGAAAAACTGAGAAAATCTGTACTGGCCTTGCATTGCTAATGTGGCAGAGGAAACTAGCACAGGACACTTTGCCTTCTAAACATGACCTTAATAAAATCTCTCATTTCTACCTCTTCATTTTTGAAACCCATGAGTACAAAATCTAGAAGCTACATAAAAATTTTATGTAGCAAAATATATCATAAGGTAAAAATGACAAACTGGGAAAATGTTTGCAACAACTATGAAATAAGCTGGCTTTTTTCATATATAAAGAGTCATTAGAAATTATTAAGAAAATGATGAACCCACCTAAAAAGAAAAATGGGCAAAGAACATGAACAGGCAATTTAAAGACAAAGAAAGATATCTTCTCAACATATTAAATGTATTCTAATTATTCTTTTAAAAATGTAAATGAAAAAAAAATGAGGTACCTTTTATCACTGCTCAGAATACTAAAAATTTTTTGTAAGGTTTGATGTATAATATTAACTATACACTTATTAGAATGGCCAAAATAAAAAATTCTGACAATATCAAGTGTTGGTGAGGATGTGGAACAACTGGAACTCTCATACATTGTAAATGGGAAGATAAAATGTCACACTTTGGAAAAGGGGTTGGCAATTTCTTATGAAGCTAAAGATATACTTGCCATAGGAACAAGCTGTCCCATGTTTAGGTATTTACCCAAGAAAAGTGAAGACATATGTCCAGGCAAAAACCTGTACCTAAATATTTCTGGCAGCTTTATTTATAATCACCCCAAACTCAAAACAACCCAAATGTCCATAAACTGGTAAATACACACAATTTATGGTTTACCCATACAATGGAATTTGACATAGACAATTAAAAAAGGAATAAACCATTGAGAGATACAACAACATGAATGAATGTCAAAAGCATTATGCTAAGTGAAAGAAACCAGACTCAAATACTGTATGATTTCACTTATATGACATTCTGGAAAAGGCAAAACTGTAAGGACAGAAATCAGATCAGCTTGTAGAGGTGAAGGGTAGAGAAAGGGAATTGACCACAAAGGTCCACAAGAAAACTTTTTGAGATGATGGAAATACTCTATATTTTGATTGTGGTGGTGATTACATGACTGTACAAGTCTGTCAACATTTTTAGAACTGTATACTTAAACAGGGTGAATTTTACTGTAAATTCAATAAAGAAATTTAATATATTAACAAGAATGTGAGAAAACAAGTGCTTCTCACATGTCGGTGAGAGTGAAAATTGTACAACTTCTTGGAGGGGGGATTTAGCAATATCTATCAAAGAGTAAAGCATATATATCCTTTGACCCAATAATTCTAATTCTAGGAATTTAACTGGCTGATTTATTCACAAATGTAGGAAAAGATGCATGTATAGGGATGTTCAATGCAGCATTATTTGTAATAGCAAATGATTAAAATTACTAAGTTTCATCAATTTGGGTCTGGATATATAAATTCTAGTACATGCATACATACTACTATGCAGGTATGAAAAAGATTGAGACTGACATATAGTCTTCAAAACATTTCCTTTTGTGAGAAGCAAGGTATGGAACAACATATACAGCATGTTCTCATTGGACAAAGGTATAGGTACTCTAGGAGGGTATAAATTAAACTTACCAGTAGTAACCTTTGAAGACGGGCCCAGGCTTCTATAGCAGAAGCATTTGTCAAGGGTTACCAAGAACACTCCAGATTCAATATTTGCTAGGAGGATTCACAGGATTCACCATATAGTTGTGGTGGTTTGGAGATGTATATATGCTAGAAAAACATGTTCTTTTTTTTTTTTTTTT
>JAQZBX010053124.1:0-18981 GCA_029593785.1 Cabassous unicinctus | reverse complement strand
CACACACACACACACACACACACACACACACACACACACACACACACACAGCCCAAGGAAGAAAGGGCCCAACTGACCACAGATCACCTTGTCCCTATTTTAGTGTCACCCACTTCATCAACCACCTTAACCCTTCAGAATCAATGCCAAATCCTAGGAGATCAGGTATCTGGCAGATCCCACAGGAAGAGAGCTCCAGTCTCAGTTCTGTCCATGGACAGTGAACAGGAGTGAGGGGCTAGGGCTGTCAGCTATTTCCCGGTAATGAGTGGCATGACCTCCCAGATGCACCTGGAAGTCATCAGTGACCCATTTACATCCACATTACTCCTAGCCAGACTCAAATCAGCCCAGAGCAAAGGCTTTGTGGCTTGCAGAATAGCCAGGGGCATCGTTGCTAATATTCACAAGATACACAGCTACATTGCAAGGGAAACAAAGAATGCAAGAGACACCTGGAGGGACAGAGCCAGAGGTTCTGGAGGGCCACGTGCAGAGAATCACACTAGGATCACAATGGATTGGGACCTCCAAGCTGGGCTTGCCGAGCACAGCCTTGCCACAGCGTCCCACGTGACCTTGTGCAAGTCATTTAACCTCCCTGGGTCTGCATTTGCCCTCCTAAAATGTCCTCATTGGCCTAATCAGGGATCCCCTGAAGCATAACAAACACAAACGATGGCAAAGACCTTAAAAACCTGAAGGGCTGTTGTAACATCTAATCCCCACAAGGACAGAGTGAGGCAGGCTTCAGCATAATAGGCTGATTTGGATGAGCCCCCAGATGTGCATATTCCCACCTTGCCTGGCTGGAAAAATGACCAACACAGTAAAAGAGCAAATAAATAAATACATTCCAGGCAGGTGAAATAAAGCTTTCACATAAATCAGAGAGAACTGTCAAGTTCTATCCATTTTCCACGTAAATAACATAAATATCCTCCTTAGAGGGAAGGCAAATCCTCAGACCCAGGTGATGAAACATCAGTCGCTAGGTTATCTTGTTTCTGCAAGTATTGATGAAAGGATTTATGGCTTTTTTCTTTCCCACTGAACTTTCCTAACTGCTGATGTTGTAAGCTTTAAGTAAATTCTTTTCCTATTCGTTAATGGCTCACATATTTTACTAGGATAATGACAACACTTTGGGGTGATATTTTGGCCACAAGTAGAATGTTAACCAAGGCATATTTATACTCAATTATAAGCAGAGCTGCTATTTCTATAAGTGAAATACAAAGAAGTCACGAACTGTTAGCCCTGAATCAACTGAGGATTATTTATGGAAAATTTAGTATGTGGCAGTCACTGTCCTTGGTTCTGTGAAAGACAGAAGTGTAAGACCTAACCTTGCTCTCAGAAAGTTAAAAATCTAGTTGCAGAGGGGAGTAGGTGTAATTCAGTGGTGAGTGCGAGGTCCCTGGTTGAATCCCTGGCCTGGGTACCTCTAAAAAAAAAAAAAAAAGAAAAATCTAGTTGCAGAGAGAAAACAATTAAACTTGAACAATCACTGACAGTAAAAAGTAGTCCAAAGTAAGTTCAGATAAATGTACAGATCAACATTAGGAGCCATCATAGTAGGAGGGCTATTTCAAAGAGGTGACTGCTTGAACTGGGGTGCATAGGATTTAAACAGCACCCAAATCCCAACCTTTAATGCTGTCCATGGCTGTATCATGGAAAATTTGTGATTTTTTAAAGTGGTCCCATCATCAGATTTCTTGGTAATATGCAGGATCCGTGAAAACTTTGGTATGACATTGAGTGTGTAAAATTGAATCAGCAAATATGCAAAAGCATGAAATCATCCCCCAAGAATAATTTCTTACAGGCAAATAAGTCAATGCTAAGGCTTGTACCTCATTAGCAGAAGAATGCTTGGCCTTACTGCTAGAACAGCATCATACCTGTGTATGATAAATACAGATTTCATCCCAGTGTCGGGTCTACCCTGGCTACATCAGCTGGCTGAAAAATGGTGCTAATGGGACTGAGGCTGTGGGACTGATTACTGGGTGGGGCAAACAAGGGCTGAAGGTTGAAAGTAGTTCCAAGGTAACTCCTCTTCAGACAGGAGGGGGCAGCAGAGAACGGCTGGAGAAGGGTATAAGGGAGTACGGGGGCAGAGAAGGATGAGTTTGATGTTGGGGCCAAGAGAAGAGAAAGGTTTGCAGTCAGAGGGGCAGACCAGAGCCTGGGTGAGACCAAATAGAAGGGTACAGCGAGAATGCCTTTATTTAGTTTTGGTTCCCTGACTCTCTAGACCGTTTGAGACACTGAGTTTTGCCATCCAAATTCACATGCTGGCTACATTTCTTAAGAGTATATTGGCTAAGCCTGCTTTCTATACTTTTAATCTAAGCCCATGATAAAATAGTTAAACAGATTGGTGTTAAAGAGGACTCCCATAGCTTGCCCATGGAAAAATCCAACTATTGACACTGCCACTATAATACTCTAGCTATTTAGCCAGTGACAATGAGTACCTAATTGTACTCATGCTTTCAAGCATATAATAAAAGATGTTGTAAATGCCTGTTTTACAACCCAAATATCCCATGGAATGGCCTTGTAACTTGAAAACAAAGGAAAAGAGTCTACTTTCAAAGATTGATATCCAGTGAACCCAAATTGGGTCCTACGTTCACCTCATTCTTTTCTAAGGGTTCACCTGCCACTCAAAACAATTTATTGTATGGATTTGTCTATTAGCTCAAGGTCTGTAGTTGTAGTTTTCCAAATGTTCTCCTTCTTTTTGAAAATTGAACATTTACCTGTCTTTGAGTAGCACTCCCATTCTCTACAATTTCTAAAAGATCACCGAGAATAGTTCCAATATTTCATCAATAAGTCATCTCACTACCTTGAGGTATAATTCAGATAGGACAGGAGATCTGGGCTCATTTGGAGAAGGCAAGTACTTCAAAGTCTCTGGCCATGTGGTTTCTACCTTCTTACATCCTCTTTCTTCCTGGCAAAAGAATAATATTGAATTGTCCCTTTCGCTATGTGTGTGTTACATCTGTGGCCTCAGGCAGCAGGCATCTCCTTACTCTTTTCCTTGCTATGACCACGACTTTAGAAATCCTTGTTGGCTCTTTCTACAGGCTCATCACAATTTGAGCTTCAACATTTATAGATGCAGCAGGATGAGCTTCACACCGCTCTAGTCACTTTTAGGGGTGGGGTATGGAACCACCCCCTCCTAAGGTCCTGACCCCATACCCAATTAGAATCACAGAAAAGGGTTTTTCTAGGATAGATTAAGAGGAGGGACTGTCTCAGCATAATAATGTACTGGAGTTATTTCATAAGAGGCAGTCAAGGGGCTGTGTTACTTCTTTCCAACTCCCAATTCCCTAGGACTCTAAGCCCTGCCTGTCTGCCACTTAAATCCCTACCCCTCTTGCGCCACTGAGGGGAATATCAGAAGATACTGTTTGATTAACAAAGTAGCAAGATGCAGGACTGGGGGCGGGTAGGAGAGGAGGGAGTGAAAACCAAAGGGAGGGAGGGAGGCCTGTACGCCATGCCCTTTGGGATGGGCTTTTAGGTGACTTGACCGCGAAATGGGAAAGCTTCTTTTGTATTACCTGGACTCTTGGATATGCATGACTGTCCAACAGGAAGGTTTTCTTTCCAACAATTGTATCTTTCTAATTTCCCGACTATTAAGAGCATGGCTAAGGGGTTACATTGAACCAGGCTTGATTATTTTTATTTTTTAAATTTTCTACTTATCCTTTAAAAGGCTGGGTTTAGCAGAGAGAGGTCTGTTTCTTTTTTTGGCCCCCACTTCTTTTTCATCTTCATTAGTATCCTTTGTAGTTTCACATTCAGAACAGCATTCTTGAGACCTTCCCAAACCTTTAGAGCCACCTCAACTTTCAAACCATAGAACTTAGAATTGTGCTTATCTTTCTTTGACCTGAGGTCTGTCTTCCTGCCTTGCTTTTTAAAATTATTTTTCTGTCCTTTGGAATGTGAAATTGCCTTTGAAACAAACCTATGATTTGCCACCTCCAGAAGATTTCAGGTATTTCTTCTCTGTCCCTTGCCCCTTGTTACTAAATATCTTGCCACCAAGCCAATTTTATCATCTGCATCAAGAACACAGAAACCATTTCTTTGATCTGACCATACCGTCTTTAGCAGTGGTACACACACACACTCATTTCTCCCAGCCTGAGAATTTCTGCCTCCTTTCAATTCTCTTGAATAGGTTATATCCTTCTCTTTCTAATCACAAAACCCATCCCTCATCTAATGATGCTGATGAGAGAGATATTTACACCCTATAATTATAACTTCATGTTCATTTTATTAATTACCTCTTTTCTGCCTGTTGATATAAAAAAAACCTCTGAGGCTATAAAGTATTACAGATTCTTCTCTATTTTATTTTCTTGACTAAAACCCAATCAACAAATTTTTAGTGGGACTGGGGGTGGATGGGTTCAATTTGACACCTTGATCATGCCAACTAATCTTCAGGAATACATATCCTTAACATTTATGTCCTAATCTCAAGCCCATCACTTTGGGCATGTAGTCATGGAAGAAAAATCTCCAATGCCATCTTCAATGCCATCTACATAGCTAGGACTTGTCCCTCATATCTTCACATTTGGTTCAAAGAAGTGATTAAACCACCTGTGCCCTTAAACCCTTCAGGTCCATGCCCAAAATGTGATAATCCCCCCACATCCCAGTCATTCATTCTTTCCTGAGTCTGAGAGAGTGGATTTCCACCATGATTGGTGCTGGCAGGTCTCTGACCCATCTGAAATATCGCTCCAGGGGGAATGAAACCAGCTAACTGGCCATGCCTGGACCCTCCATGAGGAGAAACCACCACAGGCATTGAACCATAGGACTTGCTCACCCTCGCCAGTGCTCAGTGGGTCCCTACACGGTGCCTTTTACCTGGAACATCTGAACCGGGCTTCACCTTACCAGGGAGCTGCAGAGCTACTATCCTCCTTGGCATGTGCTTCAGCTGCTCCTCATTGTTCTGTGAAAGGTGATGCTGCTTTTTGCCTGACAGGAAGGGATGCGCCACCTGGAGGCACAGCCTCAAACAACTTGGTCAACAACAGCGGAGCAAAGTTTCTGCTCCTTCCCTTTCTTCTCTGCCATTTTCATCGATCCTTGGTTTTGAGTCTATTTCACCTCTTCAGAAATGGATGCTTCTTAGATTTTTTTTTTTTTTTTTGTCCATTCCACCTAGAAATTTCTTTAGCTTTTTTTTTTGTATGCTGCCCTGTGGAGAGATGTTCCTTAACCCCTTGTGCTTTGACTACAGGCATGGCACAGTAACGTTTAATGAAAATGTAACAACCACCCCCCTCCGCCCTGGAAACGCAAAATGCTTACTTTATGCCACCCAGCAATCCCCTCAGCTTCCAGAGGGTTAGGCTCTGGGTGGAATTCCCATCCTTTGTGGCTCTCTTTGGTAGTCCTGAGCTCTGAGAGATCACTTTTTAAGCCATTTGCTTTTTACAGCATCCTAAATTAACAATGTTACTGTTAAACCTCCTACTAAATGTACAGCTACCTTTTATTAAGCATCTACCATATGTCAGGCACCATACTGGACTGTAGTTGATTTTTTGTGATAACCCCATGAAATGATTATTGTCATTCCCATATTGCATACCAGGTAACTGAGGTCAGAAAGGAGAAGTGAATGAATGAAGATCTGCGAGCTGCTAGACAGAAAAGCCAGGAGGTAATCCAGGTATGTAACTCTAAGCCCTAACTCAGTTAACACTTCAATGATTGCTCTTCACTGGGAGGGCAGTGTCCACCAACCACTACCAGTTAATACCAACCTGTTTGTGTCTTGGAGCATCCACCAGATTCCAATCTACACACCAAGGAATTTAAAGATTCACATTCACAGTTCCTGCCTTCTGGCCTCAGTTGCAAAGACAAGCTGCTCCTGCTAATCTGGGGACTCAGCTTCAAGCACAGGATGAAGTTTCTGCCTTCAAGTACTACAATGGCATTAATGGGCACAAGGCTGATATGGGTGTATTAATTAGGAGGAAGTCTAATACATTTTGCATTCGAAGTCCTATGATTTATGGGACAGGTTCAGAGGAAGAAAAAGATGCTTAGTTACTTGCCAATAACGAATTAATTTGTATCAGGGTCTTATCCTTAGACTTATGATCAGAATAATGGAAAGGGAGCTCTAGAAAACTGATCCAAAGGTCAGGTTGCCCAGACCAAGACAGGAGCTCAGGGATCAGAGTTGGGTCTATTCCTCCATGGTGAGGAACATGGGAGGCCAGTGGCTAGAGAGGTAGAAGACCTGGGATGTAGCTCAGCGACTGCATCAGTACAGAGCAAGACAGAACAGTCAGCAGCAGAGAGGGGAGTACCTGTGAGCCCTGAGTGCTCTACACAGCTGGCTTCATCGGGGTAGTTCTTTAACTACACTTGCCCCTCAGCTCCCTTCCTGCTATAGGAGATGACCGGAGAGTAGAAAAGATGTGGGGTGAGGCTCTGGGGGGAAGTGACCTTGAATTAACACCAGGCTAATGGGTGAGATCAGGAAAGGCAGATGCTTGGGAGGTTGGTGGGTCCTGGCCCACTCATCTAGGGTGGGGGCCAGCAGGAGTACAGGTGAGGCCACGATGGTGAACATGCTGTGTGCTCATAGGCCAGGGAGAAGGGAACCCGACTGGAGAGGCCGGAGTTGAGAAACAAGATTATGTGGCTAGGAAGGGGTCAGATATTATGGAATGCTATGGGGTTCAGGAACCATTCCAAAATTAAAAGGCTTAACCTTGCACCTGTTGTCTGCTTTCCTGTATTTACACTCTCTCTCTCTCTCTCTCTCTCTCTCTCTCTCTCTCAGGTCTTAAATTCTACCTAGAAGCACATGACCCCCACATTCATACATCTTGCCTTGAGTCCTCTACCAAGTTCAAAACTTGTACACCTAAGTACTTATTTAAAATCTTGAGTGTAACCTGGCCAAGCAGCTTTTGATTTTCTCTCCCAGAACTGATCCCAGCCCAGAGGCCCCATCTCAATAAATGGCACAGAGGTCATTCAACTAGTTCTCAAGCCAAAAACCTAGTGGCCATTCTCTATTCCTCTCTTCCCCGCATCCCCCACATCCAATCCATCAGCAAGTCCTTTTAGTTGGCCCCACCTCCAAATGCATTTACATGTGTCACAAATCTATTTCTCTCCTCACATTTCCTCTGCTGCCCATAGTATAGCGCAGCAGCATTTCTCAGGGATGCCT
Organism: Cabassous unicinctus; assembly: GCA_029593785.1. NCBI lineage: Eukaryota > Metazoa > Chordata > Mammalia > Cingulata > Chlamyphoridae > Cabassous > Cabassous unicinctus. The sequence goes on along the minus strand of JAQZBX010053124.1, from coordinate 11,717 downwards.
GCAATAGACTCCCGTCTCTCCACCTGGTCTCTTGTTTTCCTACAGTTCATTTGCTACATTGGAATCCAGGTGATCTTTTAAAACCATAATTTAAATTATGTCACTCTCCGATCTGAACACCTCTGCAGCTCTGTTGATTTCCCACTGCATTGGGGATAAAAGCCAAAGTCCTTATCATGGTATACCAAGCCCCAGGTGAGCTGGTGCCGGCCTCCTCTTCGCTCCTCAGATATGCCAAGGGCGGTCCCAATTTAGGTCTTTGCATTTTCTTTCCTTGGAGTTTTCAAGGTGGCCTTCTGCTTATCGTTACTGTTCAGCTTCCTGACACTTCTCAGCGGGAACCTCCTCTTTTCCAGTCACCACCTGACAGATCCTCTGCTTTATTTTCTTCACATCACTCATTATCTGAAATTACCTTGTTCATTTATTCATTTATCGTCTTCTCCCACTGAAACGTAAGCTCCATAATGATTTAGCCCTTGTCAGTTTTGTTCCCCATTTTATTGCCAGTTCCAAGAACAGTGACTGACACATGGGAACTACTCAATAAACCTGTAGCTGAATGGAGGAATTAATGTCTATATGCATTCCAGATCACAATGCTGTACCTGCCATATAAATATTCTATGGAAATAGTCTGTGTTTTTGTGCCTCTTCTACCTTGTTCATTTAAAATTTAATCAATGCCTTATTTTAACTTTTAAAATATGAATATCCAATTCACAGGATTGCCCTTCACAGCAGTGTTTGTGAGAGGTTATAATGCATTTTGTACAACTAATCTGATTATGCAACACAGGTAGAAGTTACTCCAACCAGAAATTGAGCTAAGACCAAGGAATATAATTGATTCCGCTTGGCACTTCATTAGAGATTAGTCTCTCAGCTTCTCCTGGTTGGAGCAACAACAGTAGAATCAGAATAAATGCCATCACTTATTGAACATTGTTTTCTCTAGGTCCAGAAAGAACTGTAGTGATTTATTCATTGGGGCTCTTTAGATTGCAAGAACGTATCATGAGAGTTATTCATTAATCCATTTGAGGGCGATGTTATGCTTCCCCTGTGGGAGCAGCAGCACAGATTTCTTTTAATGTCGAACTCCACATGAAAACAGAGCACAAATCCCCATTTCTGTCCTACTGAGTTGAGAAATCTGTGGGGGATAGGGTGTAGGAAAAAAGCACATATTTTTAGCCTGCATGAAAACAAACCTTATCATGGAAAAATAAAAGAGCAAACATTTTAAAAGCAGGTATGTAAACAGTTATTTACTCTAGGGGAAAATTTGATGGACATGATATTATTTATTGCCAGGCAATATTTAAGGAAAATTCACAGAAGGAGAAGTGGTCATTGAATACCTCAACTAAAAGTGTGATTCAATGTTATCTGGAATAGAAAGGAAACCGCTGACTTAGGTAAAGAAAAACCACATGGGAGCTATTTGGTCCTTGGGTTTCATATAGTCCCTCCAAAACAACCGTGATTTTATTGGAAGCCTGCATTATTTTTTAATTGGAGTTCTGGGCTGTCAAACAGGTTTTTCATGACAGCAAAACATGTCAACTTTTCTTTTCAGTATAATTTCTTCATTGCCGAGTCACATTTTCCTTACATGGCGAAATAATATTTTCTAAAGGCCCCTTGAGAGAAGCTACTGAAATCATTTGATATAAACATGTGCAAGAGTGGGTAATATTGATTTATCCCTAATGTACCTAGAAAGTGAAATAAAATATCTTATTATGGGAAATTTAGAATTCCCTACGAAACAGGTATATGCCCTTGTCACCAAATAATATATAATTTTTCATCATGTAGAAAGTGGTCCCACTAATGGATGCTCATAGACATTGTAGCGCACAAACAGGCAGTAGGGTAGTGCCTAGCTCTTGGATAGTGCCTAATTCTAACTATCAGAAAAGATGAATTTCCTAGTTCAGGAAACAATGTGAAAAGGCTAGGAATTTTTTCTTTAAAGTAGACATGGACTGCCTGCCTTTCTTCTTTCCTTCCTCCCTTTTCTCTTTCATTTCTTCATTCATCAAATACTATTGAACACTTGGGACCTGCCAGGCAATGTTCTAGGTGCTGGAGATTATAGCAATGAACAAAACAGATGAAGTCCCTGTGATCATAGAGCTTCCACTCCAGTGGGATTTTTCAGTTGCTTACAGAGAGAATTTTAATTTACTAGCCGTTTTAGTTTTGTAGGCTGTTTCAAGCAAATACCATGAAATGGTTTGACTTGAATAATGGGAATTTATTAGCCTACAGTTTTGAAGCCAAGAAAATGTCCAAATCAAGGCATCATCAAGGCGATGCTATCTTCCCCAAGAATGGCTGCTGGTGATCCTTGGCTTCTCTGCCACATAGAAAGGCACATGGTGGCGTCTACTGGTCTCTCCCTTCTCTTCCAGGTTTCCTTGATTTCAGCTTCTTGCTTCTGACGCTTTCTCTCTCTCTCTATTCATTCCATTTATAAAGGGCTCCAGTAATAGAATTAAGACCCATCCTGAATGCGATGGGTCACACCTTAACTGAAGTAGCCTCATCAAAAGGTACTACTTACAATGGGTCCACACCCATGAGAATGGATTGACTTTAAGAACATGTTTTTCTGGGGTACATACAGCTTCCGACCATCCCACCAGCTAAACAGCTTTTTAGAAGTCAGCGATGCTTTTGGGGAGTGCTCACGTGTACTCACCCACTTATAAACCACTCCCCTCTGTCTCCCATCTAGGCCTTCTTACCGAGTTCAGGGAACCAGTATGTGATGATAAAGACCCACCATTCCATCAGAATTTAAAGACCTTCTGACCTTTTCTCAGTGATTTTTTTCAGACAGCTTTGATGCCGTCCTTCTCACCACCCCCTCTCCTCCTGCCTCCACCAGTCTCCGTGTCTGGGTCTTATTCAAGGGGAAAGGAACCATTTTCTCAGTGCTATTTGGAGTCCAGGAGTGTCCCTTCCAAAGCAATCATGATTTCACTCCCCTTTGCTGTATTTGCTTTCACTGTCACTGAATTCTCAGAGGTACCAGAGGATCATGGCTGGGGAAATTGTCTCAAGTGTGGTGAGGACATGAAGAGCTATGTGGTGGTGGTGGTGGGAAGGGGGGTGTTGAGTTTCTCTTAACTCTTAAAAAGAATCACAAAAGCCTCAGGAAACAGCCACCAGCTGCACCGCACTCACAGTTACATTGTCCCACTAAAATCAGAAAATCATGAATCCCAATAAAAATTAAGAAACATCTTTCCTTTTCTGTTATCATTAGTTCCCCTTCCCCATAGTGCTTTTTTATACCATGCATTTGAAAAGCATTTTTTTTTTACATATTGCATTTCTTGGTTTTATTCGAAACTGCACTCTTTTAGCATTTTATGGTAGGATTTTACACTTGTCACTTACACAAATCACAAGGTTCTGCTTCAAGTTTTTAAAAAAAATTCTGAAAATTCAGCCCATGCACAGCACAAGAATATGCAAAACTACTTTACATTTTTCACACTTTTTGTCAAAGAAGATAACAAAATTCTGACTTGTAGTTTTAGACAAATACAAGCAGGCTCAAACTAGACACTAAGGGTTAACATTAATTCTCAAATATAAGTCTGCACTTTTGTGTTGTATTTCCTGAGATGTGAACACCAAATTCCTAAGGGATCTTATGTTGTCCATTTTCAAAGGAAAACTAACAATTTCCCTTAACCAAGTCCCTCTCCATCAGCTTAACCTTTTGCCTCTCACCCTTCTCTCCCTTCTCTTAGTGGCAGACGTTTGAATCATTTTACAAAGCCAGGGGTGGAGCATTTACCTATTGGTGAGGACCAGAGCCGTCTAGTTAACTCCTTTCCTGCAAACATCTGAGCAGTCATAGGTGGATCTACGTGGTTCTGTTACACATTAGACTAAATACGTCATCTAGTAACCTGTGATGCTGGGGAATGAGGAGGAGGAGGAGGGAAGGAAGGCCTCTCTCAGTGCTTGTTGTTGGTGATAAATGGGAGGCCTTAAGAATCAAGTTATCTGCTGCTAAGAGAACTTCACAATCTTTCCAACTAGAACTCGCCTATTGATGGCTTGAGAGACTTCTCTGGGACTTCTGCATAGATAATCTTTTTCAGCGTGTTGCAGGCAGTATTTTATACTTTCCTTTAAAGGAGTTATGAAGAGGCAAGAGGAAGAATAGACCTTTTTCTGCCCTTTTAAGAGAAATATCCTTTTCATACCTTGTTTTTTTAAGAAGCAAAGAAGTATATATGTATTGGCAATTCAAGGTTTAAAGTAAACAAAAATGATGTCAGCTTATCAAGAAGGAAAAGTGACTGGTTTATTCTCCGACATCCTGGTTAAAAGTTCAAAGCACAGTTTTCAGGGAGACAGGAAAAGAATAAGTAAGATTTTAAAACATGCAAATAATTTCAGTGGGTAGCAGTGAGGAAAATTAGAGCATGGAACATATATGAGTCGTGAAGTCCTTGGCATTGAACGTGCATTAAAGTGGTTTTTGTTTTGTTGTGTTTTTGCCTATCAGTTAATGTTTTCCATGTCCTCATTTACCAGGAAAGGGGTGGCAGCGGGGCAGGATTTGGTTAATATTTAAGCAAGAGGGAAATCTTAATTAATTAGCTTAACAACGCAACCTCAATAAAAAGACCATATTTTGCAAAGTGGTACAGAAGCAATTCAACGGGGAAGAAAGACAGAACAGCAGCAAGAGGCCCCGAGCAATTCCACCCGTGGAGTAACCACAAACAGAGGCTCTGGAAGAGCCTGACTTTATTCAAAAGCGCACGACGGACCCAAATGCGTCTGGTGTGCTTCTGTACCCGTCGTAGCATTATAGAAAGAACACCATGGTTTCCAGAAAATATGAGCGTCATGTGGACTCTGAGACAATAAACGCACACAGCTCTAATTAAGAGCTTTCTTCTCTTTGGCCCATTCCTTCCACACACGCTTGTGTCTGTGGGTGAATAATCCAGGCTTAAGGCAAAACCTAAATACTTTTTTATCAGTTATTGATGCTGTGAGAGTGCACACAAAAGACCCGCGTAGTTTCCTACATGGAGAGAAGTAGAAAGATCTGCACATGTTGGAAAGCAGGATACTTGGAAGCTGTGTGTGTGTATATATGGATACTATGTGTATATATGTACAAATATGTATATGTGTGTGTGTGTGTGTATTTCTGCTCCATTACGTGCCTCTCCTATATTTTAACTAGCAGGATTAGAGGGGATTGTTGGGCCTTTTTGTAGGAGCCCAGGATAACTAAGATGACCAACCTGTCTCAGTTGGTCCAGAGGTTTTTTGGCTTTAGCACCGAAAGTCCTATGTCCTGGGAACCCCCCAGCCCCAGACAAACTGGAATGGTTGATGGCCTTAAATGGACAGGAAAAAACCGCTCTGCATCGGCTAACCTAAGTCAGGGAGGGTCCTAGAGCCTGATTTCTATCCTGCTTCCCCTTTGCTTGTACGAGCTCGGCCCTTAGCCAGACTTGAAAAAAATGGGTGGTGCCAAGCTCTGGCTGCTTTCCCTGTGGGGTGTCCTCTGGGCCCTGGCTCCCCTGCTCCAAGGAGAATCTCCTTCTCTCCTTTAGGGCCTCCCCTCACACCTAGCAGGAAGCTTGCTTATTTTCCTGCCTCACCTCCTGATCTGATCCTCACCTCTTTGTTGGTTATGAGAGGCAGGTATCTTTGACCTAACTGCTTGATAGGAGAGGGAGAAATTCAATCTTCCAGCCGGGAAACCTCAGATATACTCAGGCAAAGCTGCGGATGGACTGACTGTACTATTAAACAACTGTCCCTGAGGATGCAAATGTTAAAAAAACAAACAAGCAGGTATTCCTGCATATTCCATAGCTGATGAGAAGTGGCCTTCTGTGCTGAGGCAGTGCTTGCAAAGGAATCGGGAAGCGGGCAGAGGGGTAATCTCCTCTCCCTGCAGCTGACAGCACACTGAGATGTTCAATATAGAACTCAATGATGTACAAGGAATTTGTCGGCTCTCAGATAACTGGACCTTTTCTTAACCCTCTTGTGATGGATTGGGGGAGGCAGACAAAATAAGAATATGTTTCCTGGCTGATAAGTCATTTCTGATCTCTAAAAGGAAAGCCAGGACCATTAGAAAGGTGAAACTATTTATTGCCTGCTTGGAAAGAAATGATTGCAACATGTATGAGGGAGCCAGAATCACATGTTTGTTCCAAAGAGCTGGGATAAAATGAGCACAACGACTTACTGCACCATATCATTCTGGAACTGAAGTTTAGGACTCTGGAGGGTCAAATTTTCTCCTTTGATCCCAGGAGGGTCCCACCTCTGTGAGCTGGGGGATGTGGGAGGGAAGAAAGCATCCTGGCTGCCTCCTCCTGTCCTCTGGGAGCCAGCAGTAGTATCTGTCCAGGCCAAGAGAAAGCCCACTTATGATGAGAGCTGGAGGACCCAAAGTAGCTGGGGGCTGCAGGGCTCACGGGTCCCCAGTGAGGAGCAAGTCAGCTGACCAGAGCTTATCAGCCTCCTGCTGTCCGCTGCTTTCACACACACCCCCACCGGCCACTCCTCAAGGCTGGCCTGTGAGTAGGATCTGTGGACAAAGTTTTGCCATAGGGCAGAAGTGGCGCTCTAAGATCTATGGGGCCCCTTGTGATCTATCAGGCACTGGGCGAGTTGCTTTACATGGGCTCCCTTACTACTTCCTTGAGATCTGCTATTATTGTTTTCATTTCACAGATGAGAAAACTGAGGCTTAGAAAGGTTATGTATTGTTTTTTTTTTTTTAAAGATTTATTTATTTATTTATTTATCCCCACCTTGCTGCTTGTGTTTGCTGCGCCCATTTGCTGTGTTTTTTCTGTGTCTGCTTATCTCCCCCTTGCTGTGAGGTCTTGCTGCATCAGCCCACCGCGCCAGGAAGCGAACCCAGGGCCTCCCATATGGTAAACGGGAGCTCTATCGATTGAGCCACACCCACTTCCCCAGAAAGGTTATGTATTGTAAGCCACGAACATTAAACTGTGAGTGGCAGAGCTGATATCTAAATCCATGATTGTTTACCCCCAAAGCTCAAGTTCTTTAGAGTAAACCATGGGGTTCACGGGTTTCTTAGGCCCACACCTATTTCCACTGGACAGTCATGCCTGGAATTGCTACCCTTAGAAGCATTGTTTCGGATTAAGCTTCTGGTAAAATTCATTTGTTGCCTAGGACAATTCACATGTTAAACATTTAGCACCTACCACTACTTCCCATTTCCCGAAGTATGGTATATAAAATAGCTTTGGGTAAATATGGACAATTGTTTTTACATGTATTTATTTTAATGGGTATTAGAAAGAAATACAGCACATCAAAACCATGGTTTCATGGATATTATTGCTTAGGAAGAATGCAAAGATTTTGAAAACTGGGTCAATTTAAAGAGAAACATAAGGAAAATAGCCCAGGTGTTCTGTGAATAGGGCAAAAGTTGCAAAGGTGGAACTTGAATGCGCTCAGTTTGGAACCCAGGTATAGGAGAAAAAGCACCGGGCTGGAAGTCTGGAGGCCTTGGCTCCAGAGCTGGCTCTTCATTCACCAGATGTTTGACCTCCCCCATGTGGGAACCAAATGGTTGGATGAGATGACATCTAGCTCACCTTGTAATTCATGCTCATTGGATTTAACTAGACGAGACAGAAGTCTGAGGGAACAGAACTAATAAGATTTAATGAGAAAAACGAACTAGTGGGAGAGGAGGTATGGAAAGGGGAGCTAGAGAAAGTTCAGGTCGAAGAAAGAGGCAGAGCCATAAGGAAGAGTGTGAGTTACCTTGGAGGACATGAACTCACCAAAGGCTCATTTGGAGAGGGCATCTGGGGAGAGGGGGAAGCCCAGGACCCAAGGACATAGAAAGTACTAAGGAAACAACCTGGTCCACGTCACAATTGGGTCTTTCCATGACCCTTCTGATCCACTCCTCACAAACCTGGGAAGACAGGGGCACCTGGGTGAATAGGAGGTTCGCATAAAGGGAGCTGGAGAAATATTATAAGTCTTGCTGTCAAGAGGTTCAAATTCTATATTATTAAAATTTAACATAGCCACTGCCTTGCTGTCTGACCTTTATTAGTCAAATCCAATAGTAATTCTTTAAAATATCCCTAGATAGGCTTGTGGACTGTTAACCCAGAACTTTATAACACATGGATAATTATAGCAGAGGTTCCCCCCAAGAGGCTCCCAAGCCGTGATCTCTGTGGGTGGACTCTATAGGCAGACCCCTGGCAGTGGGCCCAGCTCCCACTTCATCATGACCACACCCACCATGTACCTGTGCCTATGCAATACCGTCAGATGAGGGCCACACCAGGCTTTGCTAGGGGAGCTGTATTTGTGTATGCGTTCTAGACAGTGATGATTCGGTTCTAGATGATTTGGTCTGGTCTGCTTTTTTCAGGCTGTGAACTCCTTAAGGCAGGGCTGCTGTGTTTCACCCACTGAAGCGTCTCCCTCCTTGCTACTGCCTGCCAACCCCCCATGCAGAAGGCTATCTTTTTGCCTTTATCCTGGGGCAGGGTCCAATGGCTGGTATGGGATGTCTTTGAAGTTTCATCTTTTATCTTAAAAATTCATGTGGATTTTTGCAATCTATTCTGCATCTATGTTTTAGTATCAAAATAATTTTACCCCAAATCTTTGTGTTAAATTGCAGTTGTCTTCCTCTAGGGTTTCTGTGGTGGTGGTTCATTGGTGCAGTGCTGCACCCTGGAGGCTTATACCTCTTTTAGAGAATTCTAAGTTTAAGGGCAGAACTCAGTCCATGGCTGGCACCCAGAGCCTAACAACACTGGCCAATAAATTTGAGTTTTAACGTTATGAGGGCCAGCCCTTGTGTCAGGAATGTACTATGAGCTCACGAAATACTTGCTGAGTAATAAATGCTAATATTCCACCCCCACCGCCCCTCCACCGCCCAGAGTCCACAAAGCTGCGAGTGAAAACAGGCATTTAACGTGCTCTAAAGTAGTTATGTAGAGGCTACTTCACAGGGTCTACTAAGAAAAAGCAACAGCGGATTCCAGCAAGCAGGGGCAAGGCTCCGGCTTCCATCTGGGTCCCTGTTCTCAGAGCAGAAGGCCCAGACATCAGTTTGCCGGCAACACTAAACTTTATCAGAGTGGTTTAGATTCACTTTTCTAAACGCATTTTCTCCAGCCCCGGGAGGTAAGTCCTGTTTCTGTTTCAATCCTGATTTAATGTACCAAACACCCAATCTTTGCCCTGGAGATTGCAAGCTGCACGAATCACTTTTGCCAGCTTGGCAGGAATTGCTGTGGTTTCTCTCTGTCATCGCCTCCCTCTTAGGCCTTAAAACATGCCCTTAGCTAGCAGGGGCTGGGCCGAGCCTTGCACTTTTCTCTGACCGAGAGTCTTGTCATTTTGCTGAGATAAATGAAGGCAGGTCAGTCTCAAGGACCTGCAAAAATAAAGCTAACCGTCCCCTTTCCCCTCCTTTCCAAGAAAAACTGATGTTTGCAGGGACTGTGGCTTGGAGTAGAAGAAGGAGCCAGCAAGCACGGCCTTTGGCAGTCAAATGAAAATGACTGGCATTTATGGAACAGCTACTACTTGTCAGGCATTGTGCTACATCCCTAATTACTCACTATTTCAATTATTCTTCACGTCAATTCTGCTAAATACGTCTCACGAGTCTCATTTATTACAGATATTTTTAAGAATCAACAACCCTAAGTTCAGAAAGTTTAAGAAATTTGTCCAAGGTTAGATGGCTTTTAAATGGTGGGGCTCAGATTTAAACTCAGATAAAACTGATTTGGGAGTCCATGCTCATTTCATTTCACTGTGCCAAATTTAAGTGATGTGTACTCTTTGGATGCTACAGTCCTGTTTGTCTCTAGTAAAGGAAACCGCAAGGTCCAAGCATCAGACAAAAGCACGTGGCTGTCAGCTTTGTGGTTCTTTCAGGACGTGCTAAAAGTCATTCTTATCTTCTCATCCTTAGGACTGAGCCAGTTTTTTTTTGGGGGGGGAGAGGGCTAGTCAATTCCATCTGACATTTAAAACTAGACTACCTGACTGGCAAATCTGAGCCTTGTTAAACAAAAAGACCAACAGAACACATTTGTGGCAATGAAAGGTAAGTTATGGGTATGCTCTGCAATGGAGTTTCCTAAAGTATGTCAAGTGGAACATGACTTATGTGGGGATGTTAAAACATCGCAGGGAAAAAAGGTTCTGTGGTCAAATGCATTTATGAAAACACTGCATTAAACTCGTGATTTTAAAAAATTTGATTGCCTATTCCTACTGCAGGACTTCTCAGAGCCATTAAATTGCTAAGGTATACTGTAAATTAAAAAAAAAAAAAAAAGTTATTGTTAAGTTGTAAGTAGCAATTCCCAACATATTTGTTCAGGAACTCTTATTTTTTGCCAGAGCATCTTAAAAGACTGTTGTTCTGTGCATCATTGTCTGTACAATCCTGTTCCCTGATAGAATTCTCACAGGTCTAAGGACTTTTCAAACACCTGTAATGTCTACTGTTAGTCAGGTTAAATCATTCAAGTAATCCTATGTAACATAATGTTTTCCCCAGGCCATCAAATCATTTAACCACTCTGCCTCAGTTTCTGCATTTGTAGAATGGGATAACACCTGATGGTTTCATAGGGTTTTCATGGGGTTGAGAAATACATTGCTGTAAAAATCAGAAAGTATTATCCAAATGCAAAGGATTTAGCCATAACTATAAAAGTTTTAAACCCTATCAAGCAATAACAGAGGTATTTAAGGCCGGTTAATGTAGGCTTTTAGGATTCTCTAAACATCCACTTCCACTCTCTTCACATAAAGCAAACTCAACCCCCGTGGGTAAACAGCCTTCCTTTTAATTGCCCTGAAAGGTTACTTCTAATGAAATCCACTATTATAAATGAATAATGGAAGCTGAATGGATTTGAGGTCAGGGAGTTTTCCATTAACCATTAAACCACAAACACTTTTCTTGTTACATCAGCAAACCCAAAGAATTGTCCCTTATCTTGGTCAGTGGCCCCACCAAGTGCCAAATTATCCAAGCAAACTTTTCCTCAAATCCTCCCACTCCCAACCCCCAATCCAATCTATTGCCAAATCTTATTAAGTCAAATTGATTCCTCTTTTTCACTTTCACTGGCTTCCTCTGGGCTTACCTTGTCTTTTTTGTACTATTATAATGGCCTCCTAACAAATCTTTCCTAACTGATCTATATCTCCAGACTGGACCTCTCCCCTGAATTATAGACTCAAATTCCAGACTCAACTGTCTGCTCAACATCTCCACTTGGATAAACATACTCCAAACCTAAGATGTCCCAAAATGAACTCCTGATTCTGCCCACTCCAAATCTGTCCCTCTGACAGCCTCCCTTTTTTCAATAAATGGCAATCCCATTCTTCTATCTATTTAGACCCCAAACCTTAGGGGCATACTTGACTTTTCTTTTTCTTTCACACCACACATTCAGGCCATTAACAAATTTTATTGGCTCTACCTTCAAAATATACTCTAAATCTGACCACTTCTCTCTCTCTCACCTCACAACTGCCAAACCGTGATCATCTGTCACAACTGTCAACCCATTATCATCTCTCAGATGGATTATTGCTAGTGTTTTCTTTTTCCTAGTATTCCTGCGGTGCCTTTTTTTTTTTTTTTT
>JAQZBX010053123.1:0-18959 GCA_029593785.1 Cabassous unicinctus | reverse complement strand
CATACTATACATTTTAATATTTTAAAATGTTAACTCTAGGATTATTCCCTGAGATATCTGTTTCTTGGTTTTGTAATCAGCTGGTAATAAGACATATTTTCTTGAGCTTTAGCCCTCCTGTCAGGAAGGCCTGCCAAAGGCAAATGCAGTGTCCATGGTTTTCCCTGTCTTTCTGGGCCTCTGTCTTGTCCTGGGCTTTTGCTTGTTAGTTGTTTAGGAGTTCCCGTTTCCAGGGATTTGGCTGTACCCTCTGTTTCCCAGGAGACAGATCTCCCTCTCTCAGGTTTTTGAAGCTGGCAGGCCTTTGTCCCACACTGTCCATCTATATAGATTTTTTACATTCCTTTCATTGTCTCCAGCTTCTTTTGCCTGGAGGGAAAATTCTTGGAGTAGGGTCACCCTGGAGAAGACTTTCCAGTAAGTCTTTCCTAGCCAAAACAGGGCCAGGGATCCATGAAGAGGGTGCCAATCAGCTCCAAAGTGCCCTGGGGAGGGGATCAGGAAGGGCACCAAAACCTTCTCCTGTGGCCTGCCCAGCAAATGCAGCCCTTCAGCTAACTACCCTGAAGCCCTGAGGAAGTGCTGCATCTTTTACTCTCCACTGCCTCTGCCCCTGTTTGGGAGGGTTGAAACAACGGCTGCCCTCAGAGCTGGGCCCCCAGCAATCCGAATTCACTAATCAAAAGCTGTTATCAGTGATTGGCCATGCCTACCCCTATTCTTGGGGTAGAGGATTTTTATGTCCCTTTCTGTCACCAGCGAGCTAGCTGAGGACTGGACCCCAAGGTATCCTGCTGTGAGAATGTGGAAGCGGTGCTGGGAGGTACTATGTGGAGAGAGCAATTTATTGTTCTTTACCGTAGTTTATCAGCTTCTTCCTCCTGCTCTTCCCTGGATGATGCACAGTGTTCTTCTGGCTTCCGGAGAATCAAAATAGTTGTTTCAGACAGTTCCTGCCTGCTTAATAGTTGTTTTGGTGAAAAGACTGAGTCCTGCTCACTACCCTGCCATCTTCCCTGGAAGTCTCTCTCCAGTATTTTGATACAGTGAAGGAGAATATGGAATTTGGAGTAAAAAGCAAAAGACAAACATAAGTTCTAAGAGCAGCTTAGGTTCATAAAAATATGAATTCTATGTGAGGATAAAATGATATGATGTATGTATGTAACAAACCTTGCCCAGTGCTTGGTACATGGACCTTCAGAAAATGTTACGGCCTTCCCCTAGTAATATATGCTTACTTATATTTTAGTGACTGTCTTCTACACATCTTGTCTGTGTCCCATCCCTTAGTTGCTTTCTCTTAGGTCTGACAACCTATATCAGTTTTCTACTTGTATTTTTCCTCTACGCCTCCTTGTGCTTTTATCCTTTTACCTAGCTACCATTTGTTAAACAAATGCTTAACTGAGTTTAATCTGTTCAGTGACTTAAATGCAGAAACAGATCATCTGCTCAATTCTGGTAGCTGATCTCACCCACAATATTCAGCACCCTTTAGGAGAATTAATATCTGATCGTTTGTGCTTACTTCTTTCATGCTAGGTCTTTAAAATCCAGTCACTTAGCTTACTTGTATAAATTAAGTACATTGTAACCTTGCTAAAATATTTTCTGAATATTATGTATTTAGGATCATTCATAGACCAAACAGGGAGTGTATTTAAAAAAAATCCAGGGAAGGGGACTAAAAAATTTTATTGTGTTTTCAAAAATTAAAAGAGTGAGATACTGATTTATTTTATTTGTTTATTTATTTATTTATTGCCTTACCAGATTGGCAAAAGATTAAAAAAAAAATGATGAAACAGTGTCAGCAAAATTGATGTGGGAAAATGGGAACTTTTATACACTGCGAGTTGTTTTATCTTTCTGGAGGGCAGTTTGAGGATAGATGAACCCTTTGGCTCAGCAGAGCCACTTCCAGAAATTAATCCTATAAAAATACTTGCACATTTGCACAAAGATATATGTGTAGGAATTTTTATTACAGTGTGTTTTTTTTTGTAATAGCAGAAAACTGGAATAACCTAAATATTCAGTAGTAGATAACTGATTTTTTTTTTTTTAAAGGTTTGATTTATTTTTTAGTTTTAGGCAATTTCCCGCCTCTCCCAGATGGCTCCCTCATCTGTTCACTCATCTTCTTTAGGAGGCATCAGGAACTGAACCCGAGACCTCCCGTGTGGGAGGCGGGTGCCCAACTGCTTGAGCCACATCCACTCCCTGATGATTGATTTTTAAAAAGAGATGGTATATCCATACTGTGGGGACAATGCAAGTACTTACAATGATGTAAAGATCTATGTTAATTGACATGAGAAGATGCCCATGTTATATTTAATGGAAAAATTATATTCCATTTTTCTTAAGGAAAAAATTCCTAAATGTATGTACATTAAAAAAAAGCAAAAAAGGTTATCCTGAAAATATGAATACTAGTTATCTTTGTGTGATTGTGTGATTTATTTTCTTTTTCATACTTTTTCATACATTTTTTTTCCCATAGGGTAGGCAAGGGAGTAAAGAGTTTATTAAGAAATAAGAAAATGAGAAAAGTACATGGTCCGAGGCATGGACCGTGGGTGTGCTGCAAGTGAGACGCGCCTCACTTTTTTTTGAGTTATCGGGGCCCGGGGATTGAACCTGGGACCTTGTGTGTGGGAAGCCGGCACTCAATCACTTGACCCACATTGGCTTCCCTGAGTTGGTTTTTTCATTTGTTTTGCTTGTTGTTTGTTTTTTTTCAGGAGGTGCTGGGAACCGAACCTAGGACCTTCCATGTGGGAGCCACATCCATTCCCCTATACATTTTTAATCAGCATATATTACCTTAATAATCAGAAAAAAATTTGATTTAAAAATCAGATTATATAAAGAACAATCTTTTGCTGGTTCACAGGTCTGCTCTCATTAGGCCGGTGCTGTCCTGAAACACTGTACAGCACTGGAGGCAGCTTCACTGCCTTTAGCTTCTTCCTCAGGTTGGAGGTGCTAAAAGCAGGTCTAATTCTGTTTCTTGTTCCCTCCAAGTTGTTTTTCCTTAGTGTTGTACACAAGTTCTTTCCCATTGCTTATTTTTGCTGCCTCGCCTTTGATGCCTTGCTACTTTACTATCTTACCATTTAGATTAGTTTGCTCTTTCTTGAAGGCACCCATTGCTTTTCCTGTCTAAAATATAATCTCTTCTTCCTCATCAGTCTGAGAAACTCGTCCTTCATGTCTCTGCTATAGCTGATTGCAAACAATATTGGGCCTGGGCAAAGGCTGTGTTAGTTAATGGTAGCTGCAGTAACAGAGAAAGCCCTGTATTTCAGTGACTTAATATATGTTCTTGCCACCTTCACAATCCAGTGCACATGTTCCTGGCTGGGTGGCTCCTTTCCAAGTGGTAATTCAGGGGCTTAGGCTCCTTCCATCTTGTTGCTTTGCCATCTCTAACCTGTGACTCATAGGCTTACCCTGGGGGTGTCTCTTTTCTAGTCAACCTGAAGGGGAAAGGTGAATGGAGGATCATATGTGGGAGATTTTTATGAAGACGTTTTAATGGGCAAGGCCCAAATTCCACTGGCCAGAACTCAATCACATGGCCACACCTAATTGCAAAAAAGCTCTAGAAATAGTTTGCTTCTGTGGCCAGGAGAAGAGAAAATAGGTTTTAGTGAACACATAGGCAGAAGCTCAAATCCTACCTCCATCCCTAGCTGTGTGATACTTTAGGGCTGTTCCTAATTTATTTGTGCCTCAGTTTTCTCATTTATAAAATGAGGATAATAAGGCCTACCTATTTCAAAGGGTTGGTATGAGGATTAAATTTCGAGTCAATGTACATGAACTGGCTTCATAAATTCTGAAATGTTAACACAAATACAAGGGGAAAGATTTTTTCATTAGTACATATCTCACTTTTGCAATTAAAAAAAATATGTACCTGACTTATCAATTAGACCAGGAGTTGTCCATCTGCTGCTTGTGAGCCAAATCCATCCAGCTGCCTGGTGGTAAATAAAGCTTTATTGGAACACAGTCATGTCATTAGTGTACTTATTGTCTAAGACTGCTTTTGAATTACTTGGCAGAATTGAGTGATTGCCACAGACAGTGGATGGCCTGCAAAGCCTAAAATATTTACTCTCTGGCCCTTCACAGAAAAAGTTTGCTGACCTTTACACTAGACTAAGTGTCTGAGGTCTTTTTCATTTGGCACTTAGAACAGTGTCTGAGACATAACAGATGCTCAGGAAATGTTTACTAGGGAGCTGAAATATCTTTTTAGAGCCCAATAGCTCAGGAATTATGCAGCTGGAAGGAGAAAAGATGCCTGACTCTTAGGGTAGATGAGCATCACAGGTCATCAAGCATTTAGTGTTTGTAGGTTCCTTCGTGTTCTACAAATAGTCAAATAGCCAAGTTAATCAGGCTTCTTGAGTTCAGGCCCAGCTGAACCCCCTCTACTGTACTGCCTTTGCCAGGTTCTTTTCTGAATATAAGCAAATGCCCCTTCTTATTGTTATTATTGGTACAGTCATCGGATTGTTTTTGGCACACCACTATTCAACTGATATTAATAAATGATTATTATAGGGAGTAAAGGGCAGAGTTAAAGACAGTTGGCTGGGTAACACTTTGATATTACCAGTGCACACTCTCTTTAATGTTTGCTTCTGCTTCTTATGTAGCCTGAATTTTGAAGATAACACAGCCTAAACAGTAGCAAAGCAAACTTGATAGCAACTCTTTTCCTCTAATGATTGGCAAATTAAGAGTTTATATCAGCCAATCAGTATAAATTAAGCATTTAGCATATAGAGATATTAAGCTAGATGATGAGAGGGAAGTTCCTTGAGCTAATATTGAGTGCCTAGTAGCTGTTGCATTGTACTCGGTGCCAAAGATACTAAGATAATAAGTCGTGGTCTCTGCTTGAGGCATACACAGCTTAGTTGGGAAAAATACAGAAGGGAATGGAAAGATCTCTCTTTTGAGAGATTGGGAGGATTTTGCTGGGAGATAATATTATTATGGACATTAATATCTTTAACAGTAGTCTGTTCAATTCTGGAATAATCAGGATTTAATACTTTAGCTGGCTTATGGAAATTGAGGGAGAAGGGCAGAGAGGAAAGAGGAAAAAAAAGAGAGCAAAAGGTTTTGTTAATGATAGAATTGGGTCAGAATTTACTTCTCAGTGCACATTCTTTGTTACCTAGATCTAACCAAAGGCACTTGTCTAAATTGATCAAATCACAGGTTATAAAAGAGGTATTTTTGGAGTTATGTTTAGTGCATACATTTTTATAGCTTTCTCTCTTGTCTTTTTGTTTTGAGCAGTTAGATTTTAAAAGGATGCAGAAGCACCAGGTAGGTATTTACTCAGAAAACCTTCCTTGAATTTAACCAATGAAAACACCAGAGTGTGTTTCACCTAAAAATTTTGCAGAGCAGGGTCAGTGCCTCATTCTACCCGGCATTCTTAGAATCTATAACAATGTCCCACATGGGCATTTGTGCTCAATTCTTGTTTATTGATAAAACATGGGAATTTTGGAATGCTGGAACTAAAAATTTAATGCCTCTTTTAATTATTGCAGGAAAAAAATAAAGACATACCTAAACATAGAAGGTGATACCGCCAAGAGAGCCCGTTTGTCCCTTGTGCACAGAAGCCAATACTGAGACATCAGAATTTCGAGGAAAGAGTTTATTGCATGGTTGGCCAGAAAGGAGAGTGGGAGCAAGCTTCAGATCAGTCTCCCCAAACAAAATGGGTGCTGGGGTTTTATACTGTCTGGGGAAGGTGGGCTTAAGGGAGTGGCTAAGGATGGGTTAGATGACGTGGGCCAACCCAGTTTGGGAAAGATGGCTGAGTGGCATGGTTAAGGATTATATGGGCCAATCCAGTTTGGGAAGAGCAAGGTTAAGTGGAGCATGCTCAGTTGCAAGTTATGCTTGTTCTTAAAATGGAGGCCTAGCATGCTCAGTGACTAGAACTGGTTGAAGCTGATTTAGCAGATGCTGCAAGGGGGAGAAGAAGCAGTATCTTATTTCATGAGGTAGCAAGCTTCCTCTGAAAAAACATGAGAAGATAAGCATTTGAGTGAAAGGGAAGTAGAAACTTCTGGAAACTTCTACAAGCCAGTAAGGGAGGAGCTACTCTGAAAAGTGGGTTAGTAAGTGGCAGTTTCAAGGGGATTGGCAAGTGGCGGTTTCAAAGGTAAAGATCAAAGAACAATTCAGAGTTTTCATTGTGACTATGGCATTTGGTTGTAATGCATTCTTCATTCTCTTTGGGTTCTTATTTTGCTAGTCTCAGACTTAAGATTAAAACAAACAAACAAACAAACAAACAAACAAACATATTCATTGTTTTTAGATCATGGCAGTAGCTTCTCTAATTCTAGAGAATTTCTTCATCACAAACATGCCCAAGCAGTACCTTCACAGCCTTTTATTGAACTATACTATGTGATGGGTCTCCATGTCATGGAGGATGACAGCACCCAACTTGGGTCCCTTGTTGGGTTTTTCCTACAGATTCTGTGTATTCATGATGGGGTGTTTCTTGAGTGTTATCAGAGACCATTACATGCACTTATTCACTATCTCTTGTTGAGTCAAACCCTAGAAGAAGTGGGAAGTGCCTGCTTGCTTGAGATCAGCTCCCTTAGCTTTTTGGAAGATAAACAAGTACACGAGTGACCCTGATTTGCTTATGGAAATTACCAAAAGGACTAGAGAGCAGACTGCAATCCAAACCACATTTATTTTCCCTGGAAATGTTGTGTGCATCTTTGTAGGTTGTTACAAGTCTTACTATTTTTTGAATGAGATGAGAAATAAATGCAAAGCATCATAGAGAAACAAGGGAGTCAGACCCTGCTGGATAGATTATTCAGGGTTACGGAGGAGTGCTTATTTTACAGCTGGTTCAGGTGTTTGTTTTTGTTTTTCCCTAGAAATTTCTACTTTAACCCTTTTTTTTTTAATGAGTGGAGTGGGAGGGGACCCAGATATTGAGGGATTTGGTAAAACAAATAAGAGGTTCAGGTATGGAGGGATGAGATAATAGAAATTAGAACCTAATCTCAGGATCTGAAATAAAGATACTGATTTCAAAAAAAAAAACCCAACAAACCAATAGTCTTTGTGGCTCCGTCCTGTGTTCAGTATGTCTTCAGAACCTGGCTTATAGGTGGGGTAATCAAAGTATGTCTGCTGGCCCTAGATGGGGGTTGCTTTGTGGCCTGCTGGAAAGACCAAGGGCCTGGCAAAGTAGTCCTGTACTCAAGGCTCTGTTCAATCATTCTTTCCGGCCCAGTCCTTTCTTCATCTAAAAAGTAAGGGGGTTGTACTATGTGAACTATATAGTTGTTGCTGAAAAATTTGATTACCTCTAATATAATATTTGAAGGGGTCCTCCTGTCCCGCCCCCTGGACAATACTGAGGGATTTGGCAGAGGACAATACTTCCCCTGTTCTTCCTGTGGCATTATGTTTGAAAGCGTTTGGCAGGTAGGGATTAGAACAATGTGGAATATTCTGCAGACCTTTGATATTTGGTAAATTTCATATGAAATTCAATTACTTATGAAGTCACCCTAGGGGAGCCACTCATCCTAAGGTACATAGGAAAAGGAAAATTTTCAATTTCTTTTCCAATGAGGGATTTTTTATTTTTTAAAAAGAGGGCATGTTGATTTCTTTTAATAGTGCAAAATCCAAGTGCACAAAAGATGAGGCAAAACTCAAGAGACTGGTCTGGGCAAATGAGTAGAATGATTTTAGGATTCCCCCACCTTCACTCCTGCAGTAGTTGAAATAATTTAGCTAAAGTTCAGATGCAGCTGTAGTTGATTACTTCCAATATTAGGATATTAGGATGGCGAATATGTTTCGCAGGGCAGAAACAGTGCGTTCTTCCTTTGTAAATCCCTACAGTCTTTAGTATAGTGCTGAGAGCACAGCAGGTTTCCAAGGACTATTAACTATTGAAAAGCCCTCATTGTGTAATCTAGAGTGGCTGACTGGAAATAGCCATGACATTGGTCTCCTGCTGCAGTCTCAATTTCAAATGCCTTTAGTTTCTGTGACATTCTCGAGAATTTCAGAATTTGTTCCAAGAGCCATTTTGGAGAGAGTACAGGTTGGTAAAAGTGCCTGTTGACTTCTGAAAAGAATACATTTCCCCCAAAGACGGTGTGTTTGTTTGGCTACGGATCTGCAGTATTAGGAAAAGTCTGACTGTCAGTTGTGTTCAGCTTGTTAGGCTCTGAGGACTGTCACACAGAGTGGACAGCCCCTTTATAATCCAGGTATCGGTGCCACCTTAAAAGACCCATTCTTTCTAGAAGACCTCTGGCTTCCTCTTTCATAGGTTTAGGTAATGAGTCAAATAAATGCTTTCCAAATTAAGAGAAATATGTATAATCGGCATTTTGATACATCAGTGTCAAATAAAGCAGAGGATCCTTTTTGAAAGAAGGACCTGTTGAAATGAGGTTAGGAATGAATGAACATGTTACTAGTGGCATTTGGTCAGAGCAGTGAAGGGATATTCTGAAGTTGTGAGCTCTGCAAGATTTCTTGTTTATTGAGGCATCATCCCTTACCCTGATGAACAGGGAATTTAACTGAACTGTGCCCAATGTCCTTTAAGGTCTTCAGCCCATTGCTTCTTGATGCTTTAAATGAGCCAGGAAGGCTTGGTGTCCAGTGACTGATGGATTGTGATGGGCTTTACAGGTGGTGGTGATGTTATAGCTAGGCAAGCTAGGGAGGCAGTTTTGGTTTTGTCTTTGGGAATGTGGTTCTGCTCTTAGTCTGAGCTTTAACCCATATCAAGTGGATAAGTTGATTCTTTGGTCTGCTGGGTAATGAAATTTTCTAAGTAAAATTAAGTTCTTAATTACTGCCAAAGGAGAAGCTGTAATATTGAATTGTGATGGTTTTTGGCAGGCAGCCAGGGAGAGTGTGCAATTAAATGTGTGACTTTTTTCCAAACAAGAAAGGCCTACTTCTAGGTAGGATTATTCAACCATTGGTTCAAAACAGACTGAAGTAGTTAATCAAGGATGAATAGAGATTGATTATAGAAACAAATTTCTTTAAAAGCAAATCTTTTTTTTTTTTTTTAAAGAATATTCTTTACCAAATGAAATTTTTTGTACTTTTCAGCTAAAGCTTAAAGAGTAAATGATGGAAAAGGATAGGAAAATAATAACTTTTTCTCAAAATAAATGCAATTTTGTAGTTTCATAATTCAATAAATTGGAAACAAAATATTATAAAGGTAAACTGGATTATAGCATGTTGTTAATAATTAGCATTTTCTATTAACTGGAATATTCATATGACTAAAGTACAACCTTCTCCATTCATCCCTCCATTCCTTTGACATAATTGATATCAATAAAGTACAAGTGCTAAGCTTGGTTTTCAGGAATTAAAAAAACGAGCAAGTCACATTTCTTGCAAAGTTTCCTGGGAGGCGCAAGAGGTAACTAAAATGTTGCCAAAGAGGTCTAAGCAGACTGCCTGGAGAGCACAAAGTGTGTGTGTGTGGGTAAGGATTTGAGGTTCTGTACCATCCTGAAATATCTTCTGTCAAAGAAATTTTCAATTATGTTAAGAAAGGTGAATCTATTGTGAATCTGTTTTTTAATGTATCCTTAGCAAATTTCTGTTAACCAATTCTGAATTCCCTGATTCTGAAAGACAGACTCTCCAATTTGTCATCCCAGTCCTAATTTTGAGGGTATAATTTCTTTGCCTTCTCTGAATCCTCATTTCATTTTAATACATTGGTCTTAGAAAAATAGTTGATGATCATAAACAGGATGTAAATCTATAATCCAATATTTAGTCCTTAATCTTGAATAACATTTCTTCTTTTCAAATTATTTCACCATTCTAAGGTTTGCCTCTATGTAAGAGCATTATGGACAGATACCATGGCTTTTACTCCCTTCTGCATTCAACATCGTGTCTTGCCAGATTTAAAATCCCTCAAATACAATTGCAGCTAGTCGTCTCTCGAGCACTGTGGTAGGTAGTCTTCAAAGAGACCAACAATTTCTCCCCTATTTTCATCAAAGGGCAGCATCTAGAGCCTCTCCCTTGAATCTGGGCTTGCCTTATAACTTGCGTTGACCAATGAGATACAGTGAAAGTGATGTTCTAAGATTTTTAAGTCAACATCCGCAGCTGCCAAAGTGATCCCTGTTGGGACCAACTAAAGAGCTGTCCAATCAAACCACAGAATTGTGAGAAATAATTAATTGTTGCAGTTTTAAGCTGTTAAGTTTTGGGGTTCTTTTTATGCAGTATTAGATAAAAAATAATTTTTTGGCCTACAGTCTCATTTCATTGTCACAGTCATTATGTACAGTAGATATGGTTGTGACCATTTAACCTAGGAACAAACTGTAAAAGAGGTTAAGTAACTTGCCTAAGATAATATACCCAGTTAGGTGGTAGTGCTAAAGTTCAGACCTACATTGTTTGGCTTCTATACCACAATGCAGTACTGCCTCCTTTTATTGAAAAAATTACTTTAAAAAGGTAAAACTGATTGAAGGTCATTCCTAAAAGTGAGATAAAAGATCAGAAATAGTAGATGCAATAAGTCATTGTAGAGGTTGTGAAGTTCTCTCTACCGACATATCTGTTTTCCTCCTTGATCCCATAAATGGCATCCCATTCATTCAGTGGCTCAACTCAGAAACCTGGAAACCATTAAAAAAATTTTTTTTTCCTGTCCTCAAAACCCACATCTACTCTTTTATCAGGTTCTATCAGATGTAGTGCCTGTGTATCCTAAGTCTGTGACTTCTATTCTGCTATCACCCTATTCTGGATCCCTGTTATGTCACTATTGGATTGCTGCAATAACCTTTTAACTGTTTTTCTCTGTCTGTTTATCCTGCTCTTCACATCCTGTTCCACAAAGCAACAAGATGATTTTGTCCTACCATTGAGACAAAATCCTTCTCAGTTCTCTACAGTCTCCATAAATTAGAAGTTTTCCACTCTGGGTGGTGGGAACGTGAACTAATTTCAAAACTATGTAAGCTCATAGTGTTGTTTCCGCTAATCCTTTAGGGTGGTTCTTTTCTGGGTAGTTGGGTAGTTTTTTCACATACTGTGGTAATCAGGACTCAGCTGAAGACTGCAAATCTCCAAAGCTATCTCTCAGTGTAGTCCCTTCTTCTTCGGTAAACTTTCCTATGAACTCTAGTTGCCATGGCCTCCCTGGAATCCCAGCATTGTCTTCTCGACTCAGACCATCAGGCTCTCTGCCTGGATTCACCTTTTTTGCACTGAAGTCTGGAAACATTTTCCGTATAGTTACCTGGGGCAACCACAGGACTCACTTCATTTGATACCTGTTTCTCAGAGATCACTGTTCTTCATTGCCTGATATCCAAAGTCTTGAAAACTGTTGTTTCATATATTTTGTTGAGTTTTTTGGTTGTTTCAGGTGGTGTGGTGGTTTGAAGCTGTATGTGCCTCAGAAAATCATGTTCTTAAATCTAATCCATTCCTGTGAGTGTAAACCCATTGTAAGTAGGACCTTTTCGTGAGGCCACTTCAGTTAAGATGTGACCCATCTCAACCAGGATGGATCTTAATCCTATTGCTGTTGTCCCTTATACATGGAATGAATTCAGACATAATTGAGAGAAAGCCATGGAAGCAAAAAGCTGAAATAAGTGAAACCCGGAAGAGAGGTTAGATGCTGCCATGTGCCTTGCCATGTGACAGAGTAGCCAAGGATTGTTGGCAGCCAATCTTTGGGAAGAAAGCATTGCCTTGATGATGCCTTGATTTTGGATATTTTCCCACCCTTAAACCCCTGAGTGAAAAAATTTCCGTTGTTTAAGCTGACCTATTTTCATGGTATCTGCTTTGGGCAGCCTAGGAAACAAAAACAGGTGGGTTATGTTATCTTGGTCAGAAGTGGAGGAACCTTTTCTCAGCTATTCTTTTATGTTTATTTTTCTCTGAATTTAAGAATCAGTTTGTCCAGCTCCAGAAACATTTTTAAAAGCATTTTAAAAAATTAAATTGGATTTTTAATCTTTTTATTTTTTATTTTTAAAGAAGTTTTAGATTACATAAACGTTACATAATGTCCCCATATAATGCACCCCTTCCGCCTCCCACACTTTCTCCCATTAGCAATATCTTTTATTAGTGTGGTACATTGTTACAATTGATGGACACATATTGAGCATTGCTGCTAACCATGGCTTATAGTTTTCATTTTAGTTTACACTTTACACTGCACAATTTTATAAGTTTTGACAAAATGTGTAATGGCTTGTATCTGTCATTGCAATGTCATGAAGTACAGCAGAACAATTCCAGTGTCTCCAAAATGCCCCATGTTACACCTATTCTTTCTTCTCCCTCCCCTCAAAACCTCTGGTGGCCATTGCCTTTATATCAATGATACAAGTTCTTCCATTGCTAGAATAATAATGTCTACTTTAGTCCATAGTTGCATTCCCTCCCTATGTTTGTTCATCCCTCAATCTTGAGGATTTTGGCATGATGATACCCACTCTGTTTCTGATTCTGAGGGGGCTTAGATCCCATGGGACAGATGGATGGAACTGTCTTGCTTGCTGTTGTAGATACGCTCTGTTTTTTGGGATGGGCGTTGTCCAACATCTTTTTTTTAGTTGTGCTGGGTGAGTCCAATGAACTGGAGAGTAGGTGTTACAACTCTCCTGAGATTTAGGGCTCAACCAGCATATGAGCAGACCAAAGATTTAAGTCTCTGGGACATATTTAATGAGTATAGAGCTAATTATAGGTTCAAATAAAAGGGACAGAAGAGCCATGTGTAGGGAAACTATAAATGAGTCTAACTCTGTTACATTTAGGAGCATGTATTCCAAAGTAAGGCCCACTGACAGGGTGCCGAATTACTGAGATTGTCTGTCCTGCCTATAGTGTGTAGATGTTTCTAGAGCCCTTAGAAGCCCTGCTATTTGAGGCACTGTTTACTGTGGCAGTCAATGAAATCCTGCTGAGACGTGCATAAGCGTAACCTCTGGAATGACCTCCCAACCCACTTTGAAATCTCTTAGCCATAAAAACTCATTTGTATTTAATATTTCCCCCTTTTAGACAAGGTTTTTTCCCAAATGCATCACTAGTTGGCCCTGGGTAATAATCCCTTGGTGTCAGGGAGGCTTATCCCCAGGAGTCATGTCCCATGCCTGGGGGAAGGTAGTGCTTTTATATGCTGAGTCTGGCTTAGAGAGAGGCCATGTTTGAGCAACAAGGAGGCTTTCAGGAGGTAACTCTTAGGCAATGTATAATACTAGGCTAAGTTTCAATTCCACAAGAACAAGGTTCATAAGTACAACTATCAATATCAAGGGCCTGGTATCCTATCCTCCTCTGCTAAGCACTGCCCATGTACTTGGGGGATTCTTGCTCCTCTAATTGAGAACATAGCCAGACTCCCCAGGATGGAAGTTTAATATTTTCTTGTTTATTGTGTGGGTCTTCCCCCACTGAGATAACACACTATAACAAGATGAATGCCTTCATATTCCATAGAAGCATGCCCCAGGTGCACCCTATCCTGCATATCCCCCACCCCTGATGCCCCGCACCAGTAACCCTCTCCTGCCATATCTGCTGAAAGAACATTCCCACCATTGTAGTTTTAATCCCCAGAATTCACCTGTTCCTTAGTCCAATCCAGCACCCCCACCCTACTCCCACTCACATTCCAGCACCACTGAACCCAATCACATCACTGCTCCACTATCACCCCTATCCACTGTCCAACCACCCCCTTCCACCTTATCATAGATTTTGCCCATATTGAGCATCAGTAAAGGCCTTTTTTTTTGTTCTTGTATTTTCTCTCCCATGATATATTCTAACTGGTTATTGTATAATTATATGAAGACAATTTTTATACTTTAATTTTATAACTTTCTACCTTTCTGGAGTCTTTTAATTATTTAAATTTTCATCTTTGTTTATCTTGGATTTTACAGGTATACTATTGCATAATTTATAAATAGATATCATTTTATTTTCTTTCCAATTTTTGTGCCTTTGTCTTTTCTTGTAAGATGTTACATTGGTCAATGCCTCCTTCAATACAATGTTAGATAGACATAGTGGGCATCCTTGCCTCAATCCTGACCTTAGTTGAATGCCTTTAGTGTGTCTCTATTAAGTAAAAGGCTGACTTTAGGCCTCAGGAACTCATGCATGCACGCATACACACAGACACACAAATGTCCATGAATTGAGTTTTTAAAAAAAATCAGGATAATTTTTTTTCCCCAGGATCACAATCTCTTTATTCTGATTTCTGCTGTGCTCAGCCTCTGGGAGCATCAGTGCCTTCTGCAGTACCTGTGAAGAATGGGCCAAGGGGAAGAACATGCTGCTGCAGTGGTGGGAAGGCAGGGTTTGAGGACATCCCCTCAGCTTACTGTCAGGTTACTGTCTGCAGAAAAGCACTAGGGAAAGATATGGGGGACAAGAGGGTACTGGATCCTCCATTGCTGCTCAAGTGCTCTTGGAGTCCCCCTTACAAGCCTGTTTTGGGCTCGGAGTCAGACCATAGGCTATCTCTTAATGACTGGAGGCTAAGCTTGAAGACCTTCATTTCACCATGGATATGGAAAGGACTTGCTACCTAAACCTTGATGTTCTCATCTGTGGTCACACCAATACAAGTGCTGCACAAAATGTAATGTAATTGGGCTTCTTATCCACTGGCCCAGACCAATCCTGACACTCTCTCCATCTTCTGGGTCATTGGAGCACCTGGCCCAGAGGGAAGAGAATGGGCTTTGGCTTTTCCTTAGCACTAGCAGGGTCTGGTAGAAATTCTGTGACCTGTTTTCAAGGTTGCTGATGGTAGTAACACCAAGAAAGCAACAGCAGGGAAAATGCCCAGTCCCATCTTACTTCAGGGCTGAGCTGTCAGGAACATGCACTATGCATTCATACCCCCACTCAAGGAGATGGTTGTCTGGGCTGCAGCCAGATAACTGGGCAAATCCAAACAAAGTGGTATGGAGAATGCAGCAGCTATTTTATCCACTGTAAATAAGTGGATAGAAAGGGGCGATGGTTACAGGTGCTGCCAGGAGCATCAAGGTTGCTCTGTCTTTTGGTGCCAAGTACATATTTGATTTTACTTTGCTGGTTTGAAAGGCACATGCTTGCAGGATCACTAGAGCTTGCTACCAGTTTAGTCCTAGCTGGAGGTTCCCATTAGCTCTGGGTTGGTCATGGCTAGCCTGGGCCCTGCTGGACAGCTTCTGCTGAGCTTTCCTCTTGGCTTTAGGGCTTCCTGGCACCACTCTTACTAAAGCTGTGATACTTGCAATCGTTGAGGTGGTGGTTTTGGCAGTCTTAAGAGGCCTGGGTACAACCCTGGGGCCCACTCTCCAGAGAGGTGCCCTCTTCCCAGGCACTTTGATTCTGTGCTTCCCACATTGGTGGCAGGAGTGGGGGAACCTTCAGATTTGGCCATTCATGCAAAGGCCAGAAGTGGCATCCCATGCATAGCACCAGGGCCAGAAAGGCCAGTGCCTGCCCTGCCAGCTCCAGTCACTTGGGCTAAGGACAGGAAGAGGCAGTGTGCTCATGGCTTCTACTGTGGCTGTTCCCAGAGGAAGAAGAGCACTTGAGCATTGGATCAGTGCCTAGGAGTAAAGCAATTACTCCATCCCTGGGATACCAAAGGGAGCCATTGCTCAAAAGTTCAGAGCCTGCAGCTGTTTGGGAGGGCTGACCTCTGGAGAGGAAGTCAAGGAGCAGATCTGGAGAGGTTACATAGTGACAGCCACTCCCTCAGCTGATCCTCTGTACCTGCTGCTCCACCCCCTCATCTAGCTGCCCTTTTACTTAAATCTGAGCATGGGGAAGAGGACTCCTGGGTATAAATCAGGAGAAACCAGGATGATTTTGATTTTTGTTGAAGGCCTGAGGGCCCTTTTCGTATCTCTGGAGATTACCATACTCTTATTTTTCCTTAGATCTGTTAAAACGGTGACTTATGTTAATGAAGTGCCTGATAATGTAACATCCTTACATTTGTGGAAAAATCCCACTTGTTAGTGCTATATTATTTTTTAATGTGCTGTTGGATTTTTAAATATAATTTCTTGCCACAGGATTCATAATTGAGATTTGTCTGTAGTTATTTTTTATGAAGTCAAGTTTAAGTATCAGTATTATATCTGCTTATTAAAAGGAATTTGGCAATTTATATTTCTTTCTCTTATGCTCCAATACAATTTAAGTAGTGTTAGGATGAGCTGGTTCTTTGACGGTTTGGTAAAATTTCCCTCATAAAATCATATGGGCCTGGTATTCCTTTGTTGGAGATAGCTTTTATTTTGGGAAGATAATTTTCTCTATTTCTTTTAGGAAAATTGATCTTTTTAAGCTTACTTTCTCTATTGGAATTACATTTGGGGAAAATGTATTTTTTAGGGAGATTATCTTTTTTACCTAAGTTTTCAATTTTTTTCTCTTAGAGTTGTACAACATTGTCTTTTGGTATTTTAAACATTTCCTCTGTTTCAGTGATTCTTTCCTCTTTGCAATTTCTTGTTTTGATTATTTGTACTTTCTATCTTTTTTCCCTTGAGTAGTTTAGCTAGTATTTGTTGACTTTCCCCAAAAAAGTCTGCATTTTAAAAGTGAGGTGTGAAAGAGAGCCATCCAGGACAAATGGACTGATGGTAATGCCATTTTCTGAGATGGGGAGGACTGAGAGGAGCAGGTTTTTTTGTGTGTGTGTGTGGGGGTGACAAGAGTTCTTCTTTGTACATGTTAATATTGAGATATGTATTAGACATCTAGCTGGAGATGTTGACAGTTGGAATATTTGGTTCTGGGCCTCATGGGAGAGGTCATAGCTTTGTAGATACACATTTTGGAGCCATCAACATATAAATGGTTTAAAAATCATGGTGCTTACTGATATCACTAAAGAATGAGTAAAAGAAGGTTTCAGGCTGAGTCCTGGGGTTCTTCAGATTTAGAGCTCATAGAAAGGATGATCATCCAACAAAGGAAACTAAGAAGGACTGGTGAGTATGATATGTGAAACATCAGGTAATGTGGTGTCCCAGGAGCCGTGGGAGGAAAGTGTTTCAAGGAGAAGGGTGTGATCAGCTTTGTCAGATGCTATTACAGAGTTGAGTAGAGTAGAATGAACACCCAGAAATGGCCATTGGATTTGGTGACATGGAGGTCATGGGTATGCTTCATTATCATGGCTTCAGTGAAGAAGTGAGGATGCAAACCTGATTCGAATGGATTAATGATATAGCAGGAGGGAAAGAAATAGAGAGAGAAATACAACTGTTTTGAGGATTTTTTTTCTAAAGATACAGAAAATGAGGCGGTCACTAAGGAAGAATGCAGGTTCAAGGGGTAAAAAATTTTAAGGGACTTTTTATGGGATATTTGAAGACTCTTATGAATGATCTAATAGGGAGAAAACACATATTAATGAAGGAAAGAGGGGAAGCAGAGTATATGGGGGTAGATAAAGGCAAAGATGGTAGGTGGAATGAGAAAGTTCTCTACTAATTTATCCATGAAATTAAATTCAAAGTTACCAGCTGAGAGTGGAAGGGGTATTGGCGATTTGAAGATCAAAAAGTTACAAAGTTGTCATTTTGAAGTGTGGTGGAATGAACTGATAAGGGAAATGAGGGCCCATTTGAAGAGCAAGAGCAGACATTTAAAATGATCTTGTTGCAGTGTTTTGTGGTAGCCAACTGAGTGCAGGCACAGAGGAGGTGGAGAATGGGGACTAACCAGGAATTGGATGCATATGTAAGACTGAGGAACCAAAGCTGAGTAAAGCATGACATGAGGAAGGGATTTGGATAGTTTAAAAAAAAGGCCAAAAATTTGAAACTCCCAGTAGGGTCAAATAATTGTTTTAGTTAGTGGGGATACCAGAGGAAGGTAGAGGAAAAACAGGACGTGCTGTCCAGTGGAAAGCTTGAAGGAGAATTGAACGATTAGTGGTAATGATGAGGTCTAGGGTGGGACCATTGAAGTGGCGGGCTTAGGTGAGTAAGGACAAGATCATTGGAAGTGAGGAGGTCAAGGAATTGAAATGCCAGGGTGTTGCCTGGATCATCCAATTGTGAGTCATTGTCACGAGGAATGATTAGGTGTAGAGTTGGAGCTAGGTGCAGAAATCATCAATGAATGAGGGAGAATGGGATAGTGCCCAAGAGTTTTGTATATAACCTCAATGAAGTGAGGTAGCCAGTTTCATAAGCTGAGGCTATGTGTTTTGTTTTTATGTGCAAGTGGATGCAGTAGTCATTATCTAGTACTAAATGTTTGGTAAATAAGTGATCTTGAAACTGTAGTGCTATTTTCAATGTTGGCCCATACAATTTGTTTTCAACAGGGTCCCAAACAAAAACAAAACAGAGCTCTCTCCCATTGCTAACCTGAAGGAGAATTCTGCCCTGCTGTAACTGAATATGGAGTTCTCTTACTGACTCTAGAGAACTCTGGTTGATAATAATCTCAGCCTACCCATTTGTGCCATGCTGGCTTCTTTGTGTATATTAGATAAATGATGCATTGCAAATGTAGATGATTAGCAAGCTATAAAATGATCCGATCTGAGAAGTTTAATGTGGCACTTTTTAATCTAGATGTTACAAGTGTTTGAGGGAAATAGCAGCAAGAGTGATTAAAATTAACTGGCTTCCCACTGCCAAACTCTCCTTGATTGCTTGGGAAAATGGGAGCTAGGGTTAGGTGTAAAGTCAAATAAATGCTAACATCTTGAACTTTGCTCTGTCCTCCTGCTCATTTAGGATGATTTGATCATTATGTTCACTGAGAAAGTCAAATTAATAAGCATGTTCTGCATGGTTAACTGCATGGGTCCAAAGGCTCTGAGGCATAACACATATTTTTAG
>JAQZBX010053122.1:0-19596 GCA_029593785.1 Cabassous unicinctus | reverse complement strand
GGAGGTTCTGAGGGGAGGGAGAGGGAAAAATAGATGTAATATGGGGGCATTTTGGGGACATTGGAATTGTCCTGAATGACGTTGCAGTGACAGATATGGGCCATTATATATCTTGTCATAACTTACAAAATTGTGTGTGAGAGAGTTTAAACTATAATGTAAACCATAATCCACACTTAGTGGCAATGCTCCAGTATGTGTTCATCAATTGTAGCAAAAGTACCACACTAATGAAGGATGTTGTTAATTTGGGAAAGTGTGGGAGGGGGAGGGAGTGGGGCATATGGAATCCCCTACATTTTTTATGTAACATTTATGTAATCTAAGTATCTTTAAAAAAATAAAATAAAACAAACAAAAAACACTTGCCATATTTGGGGATGAGTTGACTCTCTGGAATGAGCACTCCATTTTTCGGTAACAGATCTTCACATCAAATCAGCAGTTTGGCCTTTGGTAATATCTGCCATGTGTCACACACCACAGCCATTCATAGCCCTGAATAAGATCTGCTGTTGAGTGTTTATGCCTTTCTTCAAGAGGTCTTGATCTGTTTGAGAAAATGTCTGTGTACAGAAATACTCATGTATTTCATGAAAAAAAGTTTTTTTTCCTGCTTTGTTCCATCATTGCTATTTATATTTCATGTTTTAGGTGAGTACAAAGCCCCAGTGGCAGCAAGCAGCTCCATCATTCCATTTGAGTATAAAGCAGGGTGATGATGTTCCAGAACAGTTCCGTGTGAAAAATGAACAGTCATATGGTAAGAACTTCAATATTCTAAGTTAAATTTTAAGGAAATTTTCTGGAGAAAAATATCATACATTTAGTTAATTGAATAATAAAATTGTAATACCTAAATGACTATAAAGTAGAAAAAAATTTTCCCAAATGTTTTCCTTAAAAAATAATGTATTCTAGTTCTTAGATATTTCAGGCTGCTATAAATGCTATTGAAGCTGATATTTTAAGAATTGGATGTTTATAATAAAACCTTGATTTATATAGAAGTCAAAAATTGATTCTGCATCAAAGACCAAGAAGTTTTTTTCCTAAGAGGTATTTTATTTTATAAATATTACCCCAAATTAGTCATTTTGGTGTTTTTTATTATTTTGACTCATTAAATATAGTACTCATTAAATTGATTCCATTTTCTGTTAACAGTTTTTTCATTTGGTTCTTCCAAATTTCAAAAATAGTTTTGTATTCTGTTTATATAACAATTTTAGTCTTGTTCATTTTAAGAAGATATTATGTAAATGTAATTGAAAGTTTTAATTTTATTAGCATATTAAAACATAAAATAAATTAATCGCATATTCTTTAGTCAGAAGCTTCTATTATGATGACATAAAACCAGAGTAGTTTAACTTCCTGATAGTAAAAGAAAATAAACTATACTATGATTACTTGAGATTTTAAAACGTGTAATTCTTTCTTAAAAGGTACTTTAGCATTTTATTCTAAATATAAATGTTTTGGTTTATTTTTAAAGTAACTAACTGTCCTTTCTTGTTCAAGCTGAATACATGGAACTCTTTGGAAAAAAAGGCAAGTTACTAGACCAAGTTGATGACAGTCGTGCCGGTCCATCTACTTCCAAATCAAAGGGCAAATCTCCACATAAAGAACGAGAAAACTTTAGAAGTGCTCTTGTTAATGTCATTATGTAAGTTCCGTAAGTTAACAAGTATGTATTACACTAGTTAGCAACCTTGGAAACTTTGTGTTTAAAAACATAGGAATTCTAGGCATCTGTAAGGATGCCTCAAAGCCTTATTGTAATGAAGTCAGAGTATAAATAAAAATGAAAGATTGAGTTTAATCCTGTTAAATGTGTTCCACTTTTAAATATCATGGACTATAAAGGTAACTGATGTTAATACTTGATGTTTCCTGAGAGAGCAGAATTTCAGAGCATTCTGGTTAGAGTCATGGTGGCTGCTGGAAGATTCGGGACAGTTTTGTACTTTTTGTTTGTTTTTTGTTTGTTCGCTCAGGCGATATGGTGACATCTCTGGAGTAGTTGTGGGTTTCCTTGTGTAGAAAAGCAATTGAGGTGAAGTGATCAGCTCTGAGAGCAGTGCTTGACCTGGTCTGAGTTTCATAATAGTTTATGGGGAGCAGTGCAGAAGCAAGACACTAGTTCCTCTTTGCCTTGTTTCCTCCCAGCTTTGTGCTAGTTGCTTAGTACCTACTTTTATTTAACTATGCCTGTCAGTGCTCAAGCTGCCGTGTGTAGAACAAATGCGGTTTCATGATATACTGTGGTAACTCACCCACAGAGCCCTGTTTTACTGTCCCCGTAGGACTCTTTGCTGGCTGGCCATCTTGAAAGGATGCTGTGTGCTTACAAGGGGCGCGAGGAGTATTTGTGGGAGTCCTGTGCAGTGGATTGGGGGTGTGCGCGTCTACAGGAGTGCTTTTGAGTTTGCTTTTGTCAGGTGCCTGAAGAATATTAACATCTTAGCCCCTTTATTATTGATTTCTTGACTTTAGCACTCTCGGATCATGCAGGCAGTGTAAAATCAACACACAAATCCAGGTCTCCAGCTACAAATTCTTAGAAGAAACTTTCTTCTATCCTGAATCCTGTCTAGGACAGATGAGCTTTCTTAGTCTTCCCTTAAGATGAGGGTGGCCCACCTTGGGTTCCAGCTTTATGCAGTGGTCTCAGTTTGAATTTTCCCCTTTCCCTCAGACCTAAGATAATCATTATCTTCCCCATCAGGCCATTAAAATTCAAGGCCCTGTCCCCAAGAGGACAGCCTGAGCATCAGTCAGTCCTTCGCTAATTACTCTGCCTTGCCATTTCTTTCTCCATCCCCCTCCCCCGCATTCCCTTTCATTCTTGTAAGCTCAGCTATGCCTTTAAAAAGAAGTTTGTGATATATGTTATCCGGCATTTATAAAATTGTGCTGGAGGTTTTTCAGATTATCTTTGCAGCTGTGTTATATGAAACAAAAGTCTATTTTTCACCGTTTCATGTCATTTCTTTTAGTTATACCTTTTATAAACAGGATGTACATGGATTTATTAAAATTCAGTCTTGGATTTTTTATGCTTTAGTGTAGCATGTTTAATGCCATTTGTATTTATAGGTATTTCTCATATATGTAGACATTACTTCTATCAATTTTGGTGTTTGTTTACCATATATTGCCTTTGCTTATTTTTTCTCTTTTCTTGCTTTCTATTGAATTGAATTTTCTCTGTTTCTCCATTATTTCCTTTGTTAAAAAGCTAACAAAAGGAAGCGGGTGTGGCTCAGTGGACGGAGCCCCCGTTTACCATGTGGGAGGCCAGGGTTTGCCTCCCGAGGCCTCCTTGCGAGTGCACGCCGGCCTGAACGGTGCGGTGGGCAGATGCGGCGACCTCACGGCGGGAAGCGGGTGTGGTGCAATGGATGGAGCACCCGTTTACCGTATGAGAGGCCCCGGGTTCGCTTCCCGGCGCCTCCTTGTGGGCGGATGAGCGGACACGGAGAGGACGCGCTGCGGATGGACACGGCAGCACGGGCGGCAAGGGGGAGATAAATAAATAAAAAATAAATCTTTAAAAAAAAAAGCTAACAAATGTATTTCTATACTTTAAGTGGTTATCCTAAGATTTAAAATTACATACTTTAATTTATATTTTTCAAAGTCCAAAAATCATTTTCTCTGCCTTCTCCCCTATATACATGAAAGGACCTTAGAATGCTTTAACCTTAGCTCTAAATTTTCCTTTGCATTTACCATGTGATAATTGTTTAACATTTTAATTCCACTAAGTCCTTTTAAAAAAAAGTGAATGCTTGTTTTGGTTTTCTAAAATGTTTTCTAATTTCTTAGAAAATTGCCTTTGCGTTCCAATTCCTAATTCTGGGTTCATTTTCTTTTTATGTTGGTGTACAGCCCTTAGTAGTTCTTTCAATGGGAACCTGTGGGTAGTAAATTCTAGACTTTTATGTCTGTGAAGGTCTCTATTTTGTTGTTGCTCTTTAATTAATGGCTAAACTGGCTACAGAATTAAAGGATAAACTTTTTTTTTTTTCATTAGAACATTTTTAATATAAATATTATATCTAATTAAAATTATATGTATATTTGAAATGCA
Source organism: Cabassous unicinctus (assembly GCA_029593785.1). NCBI lineage: Eukaryota > Metazoa > Chordata > Mammalia > Cingulata > Chlamyphoridae > Cabassous > Cabassous unicinctus. The sequence goes on along the minus strand of JAQZBX010053122.1, from coordinate 15,494 downwards.
TCAATTAAACAGAAAAATATATAATCATCATAAAAAATTCATAAAAATACTTGAAAACATTGTTCAATTTCTATTATGTTCCTGATATAATAATCGCTAAATTAGAAACATAAAAATAATTCATTTTAAGTCACATGATTCTACTCATTCTATTTTATTCCTGAAATTTTAATAATCTAAATTTATCTGCTTCATATATGGATATTCCAAATTTTATTAAAGTCATCATGCAGTGGATTATTTATAAGCAGTTCCACCAGACTTTTCTTTTTGAAGGCAGGGAAATGCCATGCATTTGGAACTCCAAAGATTTTCTTATCCTCATGGCTGTTAAATTAATACATAAAAGGATAAACTTTTGTAAATATTTTCTCCCAGTTTGTGGCTTGTCTTTTCATTTTTTAAAAATGTTTTTTGAAAAGCAGAAGTACAATTTGCCATTTTTTTCTTTTAATGTTCATGCTTTTGGAGTCGTAGCTATGAAATCTTTTCCTAAACAGGTCACAATGATTTTCTCCTATATTTTCTTTTAGAAGCTTTAGAGTTTTAGCTCTTCATTTAGGTCCGTGATCTATTTTGACTTAGTTTTTGTCTATAATGTGAGGTAATAGTTGAGGTTCAGTGTTTTGCATTTGGTTATCCAAGTGTTTCATCTCTGTTTGTTGAAGAAAGATTATCTCATTGAATTATCTTGGCACTTTGCTGAAAATCATTTGACTATATATTGAGGGGGGTCTATTTATGTCTATCCTTATACCAACACCATGTTATCTTGACTGTTGTAATTTTATAGTAAATTTTGAAATCATGTAGTATAAGTCATCAACTTTATTCTTTTTTTCAAAATATCTTTGGCTAGTCTCAGTCTTTTGCATTTCTATATACATTTTAAGACCAGTTTATTAGTTCCTGCCACCTGCCCCCCCAAAAGCCTCCCCCCAGTTTAGGGAGAATTGCTATTTCAATAGTATTGAGTGTTCCAGGGCATGTACATGGTATTTCTCTCCATTTATTTAGATCTTTAATTCCTCTCAGCAATGCCATATATATATATAAACTTTAATTTCAACTTCAAAAAATAAAATAACAGACAAAAGACAGCTTAACAAATTATGGAAGCATTACTGTAAAAAATTCTGTCCAGGCACATTTATCTCATTTAATCCTAAAAACAAACTCACTGGTTTTTCCAGTGTTCAGAAAGATACATAAATGAGCACAGATTGTTTAAATGACATGATCAAGGTCTCCTTGTTAATGAAGTAAATGAAAAAACAGGGTTAATCATATTCATAACTCATAAAACTAAACCCCATATTCTTTTTTTTTGACCTTGAGCTTTGATATAGCACCTTCTTATAAGTGCCTTAATATTTTTAATGTATGTCTTGTGCTTCTTTGGTCAAATTTATTCCAGAATATTTTATTGTTTTTGTTATTGCGAATGGAATTATTTTTTCTTTGCTAGTATGCAGAGAAATCAACTGATTTTTACTTATTGGTCTTACATACTGAGATCTTACTAAACTTGCTTATTAGTTGTAAATGACTTTTTATAGGTTTCTTAAGATTTTTAAATATGCCTGTAGAGTCATGTTGTCTGCAAATAAAGACAGTTCTACTTCTTCATTTCCAGTCTGGATGACTTTTATTTATTTTTCTTTCCGTTTTGCACTTATTAAGTTTGTTGGTACATTGTTGAATAGAAATGATAAAAGTGGAAATGTTTGCCTTGATCCCAGTCTTAGGGGGAAAGCATCCTATCTTTCATATTTATGTAGGATGTTAGCTGTAAGTTTGAAGATACCCTTTATAAGGTGGAGGAAGTTCCCTTCTATTTCTAGTTTGTTGAGAATTTTTGCAATGAATGAGTTCTGGATATATGTCAAATGCTTTTTCTTTGGCCATTGAGATATCATTTGTTTTTTGTCCTTTATTCTGTGAATATGGTGTATTATTACATTAATTGCTTTTCAGATGTTGAACCAATATTGCTTTCTTATCACTTGGCCATTGGGTATAATCCTTTTTTTTTTTATGTTACTAGATTTGATTTGCTAATATTTTGTTAAGGATTTTTGAGGCTATATTCATGAATGATATTGATTTGTAGTTTTCTTATTATGCCTTTTTCTGCTTTTTCTGGCCTCAAAAAATGAGTTGTGAAGTGTTTCCACCTCTTCTATTTTCTGAATGAGTTTGTGTGGGATTGATATTATTTATTTTTTAATTGTTTGATAGAATTCGTCAGTGAAGTCGTCTGGTTCTGAACTTTTCTTTGAGAACTTTTTTTGACTAGTAATTCAATTAATTTACTTGATATAGATCTACACCAATTTTCTGTTTATTTTTGAGTCATGTTTGGCACTTTTTTATCCTTTAGGAATGTGTTCATTACATCTAGGTTGTCTAAATTTCTGGCATAAAGTTGTTCAGATAACTTCCCTGTTGTCAGCCTTCCTACACATCTCTTACTTTTGTACCTGCTGACTCAGAGATGAGAGCCTTTCTAGAGGTCTCCCAGGTAGATAATGGATTCTTCTTTGCATGAGTTATGGGCTGTGATGTTTTCAACTCTTCTTCATTTGTCCTCTACCTTCTTTCCACGTTCCATAAATTTATTGACCTATCTCCTCATTTGATAATCTACCTTCTATTCTCTTCACAGTTAAGGGTTAAAACTACTATCATTTTCACAGAATGAGTTGAAAAGGAGATGTTCATGCCACCGAATGAGAAAATACTCAATATAATTCTTTTCATTTTTGAGAAATAAAGTACATCACAATTTCTCTTTAACCAGGCCTAGTGTCTCCTATTTCATTCTGTATTCATTGTCTTATATCTGAATGAAATGCTGTTCTCTTGGAAAAAGGATGGCAGTTGGAAGCACATATTGATGAAAAAATCCTTTTATTGGTACTTAATTAGCTGAATGGGCAAATTATTCAGTTTCTCTCACATTCAGTTTCTTTATCTTTGAGGTGGGGATAATTATGTCTCCTGTAACAGTTTGTGAGGATTAGTGATTATATATGTGAAACTATTTAGGGCCTGAGTAGGTGATCAATCAAAGGCTGCTATTATTATTGTTCCCAGTGAGCAGAATCTTTGCCCATTGCCCCAGAATAATAGAATCATGGCGTTTTAGAGCTGAAAGGATCTTAATTCAAACTGCAAGAACTTCTGCAGCAGCTCTGATAGCCCCCAACCCTCTTCCTCCTCACCTACCCTGGCCTTGTGGCCTCCTTCTAGGCAGGCATTACTCACACAGATGATGAAGTTTATTTGAGTCTCAGGATTCAGCAAGGTAGGTAAGATGGGCATTTCTGACATTTAAAAAAAGCATTTATTAAGACCACATACTTTATAGTGGCAGAATCTGAACCCAGATTTCTTGATTGCTACAGTTTTTTACTTTCATATTAGTATCTCTTTTCTGTATCATCAACAAACTAATGAGATGACCACTTTTTGTAGCTAAAATAATCAACTGTCATGGTCTTCTCTCTTTATCTACAGATGACCTTGGAGATCTTTCACCAGTCCTTTCATACTCTTATTCCCTCACTCAATAAGCATTTACCGAGTGCCATGTACTGAATTAATCTGGGACATTACCCAAAGCCTTGACTCTTTTCCCTGGTCCATATAAAGTTCACAAAATATTGAATTCCTGCATTTGCAAGAGACAAATGAAGTTGTAAGATCCATTCTGAGTACTTACATTGGAATGATGTCATAGACAGATATTCAATAAACTTCCAATTTCCACTCGCAGTTAGTGGGAATGAGTATTTTATTACTGCATCATTGACCTCAGAAGCAGGTGGGATCCAGAGCATGATATTTTCAAGGATGAAGATTTTAAAGCTATCCCAGAACAACATGTTATTTTTCCTGAAGATATAAACCCTCCTCTTCTTCACATCCTAGAACAAGTCTTAAAATGTAGTTCATAGCTGGCATAGATTTTGAATTGAATTATAGCTATAGACATTGTAGTATTATATGAACACTTAGCCAATAAAAATACAGAGGAGCACATGAGCTTCTGTATCAGTAGTTGCTAGCTTACAATATATGTCTCAAAAGGTCTAGAAAATGGCCCTTTGAAGAACATATCTCTATGTCCTTTGCAAAACTGCATTTGAAGTCTTCTCTATCAGTGCTCCTTTATAATCCATATTTATTAAGAACAACTAATACTTTAAGAGTAATACAAGAACATTCCTATACAAGTTCAGAGATGAGAGAGCTTGGTTTTAGAGTAATGGAGAATGAGTGAAAGCCATCAAGAAGGATGTTGGCCTCTGAATAAGGTCTTGCAAATCACTTCTGATACAACTTTCTCTTTATGAATTAAGAGAAAATATTCTGGGAGGAATATGGTACCCAACAAATAAGTATGCTCAATAATTCATTTTTCCCTTGTGATTTAATAAAAGACAGCCCTTGTGTTTTATCCATTGTTATATTTATTTTAACGGCCCTTGATATACATTTGAATAGAATTTTTATTATTTTCTCAGGCAACAAGACTCAGCTACTCCTGATGAAAGCTCATTTCCAAGAATGACCACTTCTGCAATAGAGAAAGACGTCTTGGTAACAGGCTATTTCTTTTGTCAGTAAAATTGAAAAATAAAGAGAACATGTAAAGATACTTTTATACATTTGATATTATTTTGTGCTTCTCCCTTGTGGAACTCTGTGGCTGTAGGAGTGAACATGAAAGTTCCACAGAATTATTCTATTTGATTAAGGGAGGAAGTCATTCTCTCCCTTGCCATCGAACACCACAGTTAAGGAATCTCAGGTCTGCTTGATCCTTAGGTTAAAGCTAGCCTAGGTCATGTATAGCTTTTACATGTTTTTATTCTTTGATGAGAAATTATTTTAATTATATACTGTAAACTTTGTAAAGAATATCAGCTTATTTTAGAAATAGTAATGTTTCAAGTATTTCAAATACAAAAGATATTTTAAAAATGCAGATATCAAAGACTTTAACATTGCTAGTTTGAAAGTATTTGAATGTTTAAGTATTTTTCTAATAACTGATATATTAAAAACCTGTGAAAATATTTAAGTTAAAATTTCATTATTAGAGAACCAATACTATATTTAAAAATGAATATTTTATGCACATATATTATAGTAGCCTTAAAATTATAGTATGGAATATTAATAAGCCAGTTGGAAATTTCCTAAATTCTGTTGAATAATATTCCTGAGATTAATATATATGGATACTGATTTGCGTGCTCCTTTTAAGATCTGCTTTTGATTATCAATAATAAAAGGACAAAAATTAACATACATTTCACACATTTCTGAAACACTAAACTGTAATTCAGCATGGGCTCTTAAGTTCATTATATATTCAATATATCACTTGATGTTTTACTGTGTATTTATGAACTAAGAGCTTTAATTTTCATAAAATGTTATATATTTTTTAAATTTAGAAAATTTCAAAATTGCCTAAACACATTGCACAAAATACTTTTTCTGATTTATAAATATTTTGTTCTTCTAAAAACTTATTAGAGCTTGGTAGTTTTAATTTAATAAACACAATTCTCTTATTATACTGCCAAACCCATCTATATTTTCCCATCTCTTTTATGTAGAGGTATTACTATTATATTCACCATGGAATCGATACGGACCATGTAGCCCCAATGGAAGACTCTTGGCTAGAACATGTATTGAACTTAGTCCCAAAACATCTGAAAGTCCTTACTGACAGCATACACATACTGTCGGATGAAATGAGAGAAGATTATCTTCTTAGTGTAAAAAAATCCATAGGTAAAGTAGTGTTTCTCTTTGCTTTCTAATTTGAATAAGTCTTCATTAAAAATAAAATATTGATTTGTATTGGAAGTAAATACCTATATTTTAACTTTCTTGGTATATTAGTTATGCTTTCTTTTATTGCTGTTACATTGCTTAAAATCTTAGACAAATTTCATTAGTGAAGTACAGTAAAAATTTTAAAAAATCTGTCTTCTCTTTGTAAGAACATATCCCCTCAACAAAGGACAGAATTGAAGGATATTATAAAGATTTAATTTCGAGCCCTGAAAATGTTATTACATGCCTAATTTATGCAAGGCAATAGGAATTTAGCAAAGTCTCTCCCTTTAAACTAGTCCCTTTCTTTAAGGATCTTATAATGTGAATGTCAGAGACAAGACATACATATATGAATAGTTATTGGAAATTTTAAGCAAAACAATGATGATTAATATTGCTGGTGTCATAAATTAGAATGTTATTAATTTCAAAATTGTTACTATAGACCAGTAATTGGTGAACTATAGGTCGCAGGCCAAATTTGGCCCACTGCCTGTTTTTGTGAATAATGTTTGATTGGGACACAGCTACAAACATTTGCATGTTGTCTATGGCTGCTTTTGAGCTACAAGAACAGAGTTGTATAGTTGTGACAGAGATTGTATGACCCGCAAAACTGAAAATATTTACAATCTGGCCCTTTACAAAAAAAATTTGCTGACCTCTGGTAGACTAATAGACCCAAGGGTGACAGGACTGACTTCTTGCCCAACCTGAATCAAAATCTCTTGAGGTGGGGCCTTGGGATATACTTTTAAAAAAAATGCTCTAAGGAGCAGATATGGCTCAAGCAGTTGAGTGCCAGCTTCCCACATGGGAGTCCTGGGTTCAGTCCCTGGTGCTTCCTGAAAACAAACAAACAAAAAAACAAACAACAAGCAAACAAATGAAAAACCAACTCAGGGGAGCCGAGTGGTTCAGTGGTTGAAACATACGAGGTCCTGGGTTCAATCCCTGGCCCTGGTACCAAAAATAAACAAACAAACAAATAAATAAATATAAAATAAAATAAATAAAATAAATAAAATAAGCTCCAGTTTGTTGTGATAGTCAACCTGGCATAATGGATGCTATTTTCAAAAGTTGGAGAAATCATAATGCTGTGGAGTTGTTAAGATTCTTACTGAGTAACCTGGTAATGTAAAAATAAAGATAGAAATTTCTGTCACCAAAATATTCAGAGGGTAATGTGGGAGCTGGACTGATCAGTCTATTGATAAAGCTGAGTGGTAAGTGGGATGAGGTGGAAAATCAATGACACGCTTTAAGGGAGAAGAGGTCATCCCTGACTGTGAGAAAGGACTCTGGGGCACCTGAACTAAGTCTTGAAGGATGAGAAACAGTTTGCCAGCAAAACTTGTTTGGCCCAGGAAATGGTGTGAAGGATGGCAGAAATGCACGAAGGTTTTCCCAGGCTTTACTGATTTCATAAAAAGATTGGTTTATGCTCTTATGCAATTTAAAAGAGAACAAGGCAGTATGTATCTTTCCTCAGTAAAAGAAAATGTTGACTACTCTGTATTGCTCACCTGAAATTTAAAAAAAAACTACTTTTTGTGACTATTTATAAAGGAAAATGTAATATTAAAAGCAATATCATTTTCAAATGAAAGAACAGGGACACGTTGTTAAGAAAGGGAACACACTCTCAAAGACACAGGCATAATATATATTTTCTCATAAGAAATGTTTTATTTTCTTCTATTTATAAAGGCACAATTGGCTCATTATTTTAAAAACTTTAATATAATTTAAAACATGAATTTTAATAGAATTATTTTTGTAATTGCTTGGAAATATATGGTTGATATAAGGTTATTTATTAGGACTTTTCAATTTTCTTTTAGTTGACTTTGTTTTAAAAGACCCAAGAGAAAAAGAAGATGATAAAAAGATAGATGATCTTCTACCCCATCGAGCTGAGTAAGCAATCAGGTTTCTTTAAGAATATTGATTATGTGACCATTTTTGTGTATGTGTATATATTTATAGACTGGTTATATTTTCTCATATATATGTTTATAATTTCATATATTTCATATATAACTGATTGTTCTTACTATCTCTATTTATTGATGTCTTTAAGCTCTAACATGTTACATGTACATATTGATGGATAGCTAGGTAGACAGACACATAGACAGATGGACATGTTAGTACCTCAGTGGCAAGATATCTTTGTATCTGCACAGCTTCTAGCATAAGCTTCAGATATGATGGGGACATAAAAGCTTTATGGCAATTTGAATGTACAAAACCACATTTGGAACATTGCAGAAAATGTACAAATATAAACAATTTATTACATGTATTAAGATATGGAATACATAATGGGAAAATCCACGTGCTATATTTTCCCTAAAAATAATGAACATTTAGGAATAATTATCTTAAAGAAATTGAAGAATGGAACTTATATTGTATGATTAAGTAATTCAATTCCACTGTTTCTTTTCTATCACTTAAAAGTGCCCCAAATGGTTTCCTATAACAACAACAACAACAACAACAACAACAACAAAATGTCATGTAGCCATTTTCACAAATCTTCTGTTGAGAACAGCTTTTCACTTGGGGAAAGAGAAAATCATCCTTTTATAACTGTAAAGGTGGTATGGATACAACTGAAAAAGTGAATTAAACTTATGTGATAAAACAAGTTTAAGTGTTTAAAATCCATGGGAATAAAAATTCATAGACATAAGCTAAAATGCTAATGTTTAAATAGACTCTGAAAGCTGAAGATAAAATATCCTTTAAATAAGGATGATCATTGTAATCCTTGGAGTTGCAGAAGAAATGTCTTCAAATAAGAATGTAGAGAATGTTTGTGGTTTGTAAATAACCTTTACATATTAAAAGAGAACAAAATACAAAAGAATTTCCATAGGCAGCCTGGACTATATCCATGAAATGTTTTTAAAAAAATAAAGGGAAAAATAAAAAATCATGTGTCCCAAAATGAATAGAGAATCTTTGAAGATGTATATGAAAGATAGCTGGATGCTGTTTCTGTGTGCTCACTTTAAGTTATTTGTGGACTTGACAACTCAATTTGTGGGCTTGATATCAGGATTAAGTACTTAGAGAAAAAAATTACCTTATGAATTAAAAATTCAAACCTAATTTCATAGTCATAAATTATTATGAAATTATATTAAATGACAAAGAGTATGACCTTTATATATTTTAAAACAAAATTGTGTGTATCTGTGATTACCATGAGGAATACACCATGTTTTTATTAAAATGAAACCATTATATCTCAAAAAAATACATTGACTATAAAAAATACTTTCAGATTTTTGAAGAAGATAACTGAATATACTCTTTGATTTCAGAATGGAAATTCTGCCAAAACCTTGGAGGAAGTCTTTTTTAGCTGCAAGCAGTTATATTAGGGATCATTTGAATGCAATGAACCCTACAATGCTGGCTGTGCTAGATTTGTGGCACAGTACTTTCAAGTGAGTATTTCTGGCCTTATTGAGATTTCTCAAAAGAGAGATGAAAGTTATTTTTTCACACCTTAAAGTTTTCTGTTACTCTTAACTGTGAAATTTAAAAAATTAATTCAAAATTTAATGTAAGTATTCAAACTTGGTACTGCAGAAACAATATCTAAGTATATAGAGTAAAAAGTGAAAGTCGCTTTTGGTTTCCAGCACAGTTCTCCCGTGCCTCAACTCCCACTCAATTGCCACATGCATTTCAAGGGTAATCGTAGTTAAGGGTCTGAATTGCCATACCTTGTTTTAAATACCACAGAACATTAGCTGCAAGAATCATTTAAATAGCTTAGAAAGTTAATAAATATTGCCCAAGTGAATGGCATGAGCAGAAGTTCCTGGCCTTCTGGGGACTGCGGCTTTGTCTTGATGGGGACGTGGGAAGTGCCTGGCAGAGTGAGAAGAGCTTGACTCTGGAGTGAGGTGGGTTTGTCACACCTCAATGAAGCTTCAGCTTCATGCCCTCCTGCTTTTGTGACCCCTTGTGGAGCCCTGGAACGGGTCCTAGCAATATGCCCTCCGAGAATTAGAATCCGTAGCACACATGAGCACCAACCCCGAGTTCTGGAGTGGGGAGGGGCCTGCTCCAGGAAGCCAAGTGATCTGGGCTTGTCCCAGCTCCTCTACCATCTGATTATAGGCTTTCTAGTTTGTCCTTTGTTCTTCCAGGACCTCAATTTTCCCATATGAAAATTGACATTTTGAGGCTTTGTGTTATCTAAGTCCCCCTATGTCCATCATCCTTCCCTCCCTCCCTTTCTTCCTTTGTTTAACAACATTTTGATTTAATTTCTTTATGCACATGCTCACATGTAGTTTTGTATAAATACATATATGTGATCATACATACTTTTTAAGTGCAGTCTTTTTTTTTTTCTGCTTTGAGTTGCTAGACTCCTCCTACTGCCTTTTCCTTATACCTACCCTTCTTAACACCAACCTAGTCAAGTAACCCATGATGATAATCTAGTGGGTATCCTTCCATATTTTTCTCTGTACTCATAACCACATACATATGTATATGCACACACATGTACATAAATACATAGCATAAATATACACATATACCATATTTTTGATCTTTGTTTTATAAAAATGACCACATGTACTATTGTGTTTTGCTTCTCTTAAGAATATTTTGTAAAAATCCTTATTACTCAGCTGGTATAGCTTCAATTTTTACTTTTTGATAGATATACAGTTTTTCATGGTGTAGCTAAATTATCATTTATTTATTAGTACCTCTATTAAGGACATTCATTTTGTTTTCAGTTTTTGCTTCTGTGAATAATGCTTCAGGAGATAACCTTGTCCTTATTTACTGGTACTTTTGTTTCCATGGGATAGATTCCCAAAGGTGGGATTGGTGGATCAAACAAAAGTGTATTAGTGAATTTAGTAGATATTGCTAGGTTTCGTTCCAAATATGTCTGATACCTAACATTTCCATCAATAATGAGAATCCCTTTCCCAAATAACTCTAACCCTATGTATTAAAGCATCAGTTCAGTGAATATAAAATATTATATCACTGTTACTTCTACTTGCATTTCCTTGACTACTAGGAAATTTGAGCATCTTTTCAAGTTTGTTAGCTATTTGGAATTGTTTGATTGTGAATTCTCTTTTTTATATATCTTTTGCCCAATTTTCTGTTGGATTCTTTGTCTTTTCTTATCAACTTTGTAATCTCCTTGTATAATAGAGATTTTAACCCTGTGCCTGTTACCTAAAGCAAACAACACACAAACTTCCCAAATTCAGGTTGATTGTTATCTACTGACTGGGTATGGTCAGTGTGAGTGTATAGAAGGTTTAACATTTTATATTGTCAAAATGTGTCTCTTTTCTTTTATAGCTTCTAAAATCCCAGTCTTGGTTAAGAAGGTCACTCTATTCAATAAATTGTATATGAAATCTTCCAGATTACCTTGTAAATTTTTTAAACATTATAGTGTTTAGATCACATAGAGATTATTTTTTCCTATCATTCAGTATGGGGGGGGGGTTGCTTTAGTTTTCTTCTGTATAATCAATTGTGCCAGCATCCCTTATTAAATAATACACCTTTCCCCCTTTAACTGAGCTATCACTTTTGTCATAATTAAACTCTTTTTAGAGTAATCTCTTTCTGGATTTTGTTCCTCTAATCTTTGTATTTATTTCTGTACAAATACTCTATTAATTTAAGTGACTTTATGAGATGTTCTTGGTAAGGCAAATCCCTATTCATTGTTTTTTAGACTGTTCTTGGCAATTTTTGAACATTCACTTTTGCTTATTAATTTTTTAAGCATCTTATCCATTCAGAAAGAAAGGAACAATTTTAGGATTCTGATTGGAGTGCATTACATTTTCATATTAATTTTGGAAAATAGACATGCTTAATTAAATTGTCTTTCCAATTGCTCATGTCTTATTTTATGTATTTAAACAAGTTTATAATTTTCTTCTTATAGGTGCTCTGATGTTTATGTTCATGGCTCACAGAGTTCGCTCTCGCGTCCTCTTTATAATTTACTGTAAAAATTTTTATTTCATTCCCTTTTTGGGTGAAGCTTGAGGAAGAGTTCTCATCCAGGAATTTCCAAGAAAGTTCTCAGTTCAACATACAGGTTAATTATTCTAGTCTATTATTATCTCTCTGTTCATTCCCAATTGTCCCTGGGACCGACTTACTTTAACTGAATGACCATAGTATATGATTAGACTATACTTGGTTTCTAATGCCTACCCAGACCCTCCTTCATACTTCAGGGCCTGTGGTGACTTCAGAGAATGGGCTAAGGTTTTTAAAACTGAATTTTGTCTATTAAAGTACATTTTGAAAGAATGTGCATCCTTTCAAATTTCCAGGATACATTGTGGGTTTCTTTGTCTGCCTGACTTTGGCATATGGTGAATAGGAAGAAGCCCTATGTTTTTCTCTTTTTTTTTCTCCTTTAAGTATTGGAACTCAAATGCCTCTTCCTGACAAGGCCCATGATCTAATTTTGCATGCAGTCGTGAGGTCATATAATATAGCATATCACTTTTGCAAAGAATGTTTGTATACATTATCACATTTCATCTTCAAAACAACACCACAGGTTGTTGTTTTTCTTTTGTATCCATTCACAGATGGAATTCCCAGAAAACACTGGCAGGAAGCTAGGGGAGGATGGGAGCCCATTGCCCACTCTTACCCATAAAAGGCTGGGCTTTGTCTATTAAACAATGTCAGGAGGCAAGAGACAAAGCATGAAAGGAGGAAGGAGAAGAAAAAGTAGCAAAGCTGAGAACTGTGGCCAAAATTAGGATCCATAGTCATGGAGGCAGAGGTATTAGCAGCAGCAACAAAAGCAAATGTTAAGGCATCCAGGATAAATCAAACAAGAAAGAAGCATTTGTCATGTAGTTACAACCTACACAGCACACCTGTATTTTTGCTTGAAAAATAGTATATCTATGAAGATCACAATAGGTTGTAGAAATTATCATTTGATATAAATTACGTGATAAAAATTGTGTTGAATATAAAAGAAAGATGTCTAAGAAAGTTAAGCTCATTTTAAGTGATAAAAGGGACTTTTAAATTTGTGATTTTACTAAGGAGAGTCTAGGAAAATATTGCTAGATTAGAATAATATGGATTCATTTATCCTACAGTGGGTACAAGTTAAATCATTCTTGAACGTATTTTAAAAATGCTTAACCTCATTCCTAGTAAGAGAAATACAAAGATAGTGAAATAAATACTAAACCAAGAAACCGTATTCTATCAGATTGGCAGAAATCCAAAGTTTTGACATCACAGTTTGTTGGTGAGGCTTGAAGAAATGGGCACTGTTTTGAGAGGGAATTGACCTTATCTATCAAATTATAAATTCACTTATACTTGTTTCCAGCAGTCTTATTTATGGGAAATAGCCTACAGATACACCTGAAATTGTAGGAAATGATCCAGGTATAAGGATCTTTATGGTGGCATTTATTTATTTGAGTGAAAGACTGAAAGCATCCAAGTATCCATTGATAATAGTCTGGTTGAATAAGTTCATACAATAGAATATTATGCAGCTGTAAAATATGAATAAGAAAGATTTCAATGGGCTGATAGAGAAAGATCTTGGAGATGTATTGTTAGGTGAAAGAAGCAAGTGCAGAACACTGCCTGTAGCCTGCAACTTTGAATGCGACAAAGGAGGAGCAGAGATAAGAGCAAAGCATGTGTCTAAGATGGGGACAAGCTCAGGAAACAAGCCAGGAATGTAGGTGCTTGGAGTGGAGATTGAGGGTGGCAACTCGATCCCAGTAAGAGGTGAGAAGGTTAGTTATGAAAGCCGGAGAACAAAGTCAGAGACCGATTTGTTCTCAAGTCCAGAGTGTTGGACCAGGACTCTTGAAATCCCTCCTGCCTGAAATCACTGGTGGACCCGAAGGTTGAAGTGGGTTTCAGCCTGCAATGAGCATCATGAGGTGGCAGCATTTATGAGGGCAGCACAGATACGTGATGACAGGTGAGTGTATAGAAATTCACTTCTGATTAGAGTGGCAGACAAGGGTTAGGATAAGTTCAGAGAAGATCCCGAGGTTCATGGTCTGGTGATTTGGGGCTATTGTTTGGTTCTATTAATAGAAAATAGAAATGAGGAAGAGGTTTTGATTGTTAGAAGACATCATCATAAAGCTTTTAAGGAGACATAAACATTTTCCTTCTGCTAACCAAGTTCAGCCTAATGCCTTGTGAGTAATGGTTTCTATTATCTTAAACCCGTAGTTTAAAACATTGTTCTATTGCTAAATTATTGTAGGGACCACCCCGAGAAAGCAAGAACGGTATTTAGTAGTATTTCCCCCATCTTAACAATTCAACCCTTGACCACGAAGTTTTTCCAAATGGGAAATGTTATTAGCAGATATTTCAAGGGAATATGGTTGTACTGCAAAACCTCTGAAAAGGCCTTTCAATGTCAAAACAACAAAGATGGGTGCCTGTGCCTTAAATTAGGTCTTAAACATTAAGGAGCTGCAGGGGAGATTGGTCTGGTAGCTTGGTGACAAAGTGAATTCCAGGGCTCCGGCCTTCACAACTGCTTATTCAGGGCTGTTTCACACCGCATGCACCTGCATCCTGATTTACAGCTACTGTTTTAAAACCTAAAATAATGTTGGAAGCATTGACCGAGGTCAGATTATGTTTAGCATGTGCTGTTATGCTACATTTTGGAAGAATTTTATTTCAAACATTATACTGCTCATTTCAAAAGGTTAATGTTCAGTTGTCTGGAATAATACACTGCCAAAGGTTCTGCTGGCCATGGTTGTACATACTTTGTGCCTAATGTATTATCAATGTCATGTACTAAATGCACTATTGCCTAACATGAATTTTAACTTGCAAAAGGACTATAAATAAATAGACTTGAAATGTATTTTGTTTACTACTCAGTATTTTACATTAGTTTTTAAGTAAATATTAAGTGTGATATTTTTAATAGTGTTTACTATCTTTTCAGAGTACATAGAAATTACTTATCACATGAAAATTAAATAGGAGTTCCTCCAGTAGGGAAATAGTATGTAGTTAAATTGAGGTGAATAACACAGTGATAATAATAGGTAATATATTGTTCTCTCTTTTTGGTTGATCTGCCAGAGAAAATTCTAAATGAGTAAATAACAAAAGACACATAATTTTGTAGTCAGAAAGTGAGTTGTACTGAAAGTTGTGTGTACTATGTTTAAGAAAAAAACAACACCAAAACCAGATAGATTCAAAAGATCTCTGTAAACCAGGTAGGTCTTGACTAGGTGTGAGAACTCTTCTACCCCATGGCTCTCTAATGTCCAGAGCCAACACTGGACACATGAAACAGTTTTCTTTTCAGAGAGAGTTCAATTTTTGTTTCAGGACCAGTGGATCCTGTAAGCAATGAGCCCTGACTTTTTCTCTGTTTTAGTTGTTTTTGTTTAAAAGCAAAAACCAGTCTAAAGTATCCATCACATCCCAGTTATTGCAACGTTGTACCTCATGATGCAGTTTCATAATATCATATTGTGTTCCTACTGAATCTAATTGTATAATTTTTAAATTAGACTATTTCATGTCCTTTAGAAATTTAATGGAACATCTTTTTT
>JAQZBX010053121.1:0-18963 GCA_029593785.1 Cabassous unicinctus | reverse complement strand
AAAAAAAAAAAAAAAGAAAAACTCCAGCCTAGGTGAACTTTTATATTTATAGAGCTTAAGTGGAAATCAAGCAGGTTCATAATGACTGGTCATTTAAAACTAAAGGAGAAGGTTTAGCAATGCTAAACACCTAGAAAACAAACAAGCAAATCATCAATGCTAAAATTCACAATGAATAAATATTGAGTGGTCATTTAAAAATGGTGAAATAGTAAATATTAAAGTTATCCTAGAAAATGTTTCAATTGTCCCTTAAAACATCACACCTTAGTTTGTGAGGGCAGCTAAGACAATTCACACACAATGGGCTGTCTTACCCAACTAGAATTTAGTGCAGCCTGGTTTTGGTGCAACAAGAATAAAATCAAGTTCTCAAGAAGTCCATGATATCTCCAGGGGTCTGTAGCGTTCTGGTAGTACCTTGCTGGCAATCTTGGGGTGTAATAGCTTGTAACTCTGCCTTTGTCACCTTATTTTCCATCAGACTGACTTATTTTCTGGATCTTCTAGTTTTGGTATTTTATAGACTTCTAGCTTCTCCTGACTGACTGCATCCAATTTTCCTCGAATTTAAGGACCCAGCCATGTGGATTAAGGCCCACCCTGATTCAATTTGGCCTCATCTTCATATGATCTTCAAAGGCTCTACTCACAAATGACTCCACATCCTAATTAATGATAACTGTCTTCAAAGGTCCATTTACACATAGGTTCACCAACACAGGAAATTGGATTAAGCCTGGAATATGTCCTAAAGGGGGGGGGGGGGCAGGATTCAATCCCCAACAGACCAGATTAAGGATTTTTTAAGTGGTCATCTATTCTACAAAAGCTGTCACAATGTAATATAATAAAATGTTATTTTCAAAATATGAATGCTTTCTCAGCAGCACTTGTGTTTTTAGATCTTAAAATCCATATTGGTTAACATATGGAAGAAAACAGATAAAGGTGTAATTTAGTTGTTCCTGGGTCCACCAGCTCTATGGCTTTAATGTTTCCTTAACATCAAATGATGAAAAACATCATCCCACCCAGAGAAATCCTGTGAGCTCCAATCTTCATTCCCAAAACACCCACTACAGTCATTGTGAAGTATAAGTTGTTCTCACAGCTTTACTGACAGTGGAGGATGACAACACACTATGGCACCAGACACAAATTCAGGGTGAATTACAGTTATTATTAACTGTGTGCCTCTTTGGTATCCTTTCTCATACCCACATTCTCTGAAATACAGCACCATCAAGCATTCTAAATTCATTTTTTTTCTTTTGAAGAAGTCTGTTCTGTATTTGAGCCAATCATCTCTAAGCTATACTAACCCTAAAAACCTAAATAAAAATAGCAACCCCCTGAGAGAAATTCATGTATCCTGCCAAACAAAGCATAGTCAATTTCAAAACAGAAATGTTTTCTCATATTGTATATCTACTGAAATGAAAAGAATAAAACAAAACAAAAGCAAAGTATACTAGTAAGTGCAAGAGACTTGAATCCAAGAACCTAGAATTTGCTCCAGGCTATTTTTATTAAGAAGCTAAGTAACTTTAAATGAATGCTTAGCTTATCTGGGTTTCACTTCCCTATCTAAGAGATAAACATACATTGACCATTTATTATGTATTTGTTTAGGTGTAAATTAAAAAATACCTCATTGAAAAGGCTAGAGCATAGTATAACATCTACAAAGGGGCTTGGTCTTGATACTCTTTATGGAATCTTCTATCTTTTGAACCAGTGGCATTTGAAGGTGCCATAAATATGCTTAGTAGAGGATGAAAAACAGGAGAGCAGATGTAATGTTTGAATCATTCTTCCAACTGACAAGGGAACACCCCTCCAAAGACAAAATGTCTCCCTGGTATTACTTTATTCAATCACTGCAGAACCAATAATCTGATTCCAAGAAGAAAACAAAAAGAAAGTTCAAACTGATAATAAAAAAACGTATATAATAAATTCTTTCCTGAATGTTATTTTCAAAAAGTAACAAAAGGTGAGAGAGAGAAAAATAATTGTGCAAATGTTGAGGAAAAGAAAACCTACTCAAGCAAATGTGGAAATAAATTATTGAGAGAAGACTCAAATTTCCTTCACCATTATAAGAAAAAAATTAGGATAAAAAAGCTACCAAATATTTGTAATTATTTTGAATTATTGTAATTCAAAACACACTTGTCCTGAAAGTACTGACATTTGAGATCCTGTTTATTATCGAAACTTTCTCCTACTCAGGGCTTTTCTCAGGGCAAGTTTCACATCTTTGTTCCTCAAACTGTAGATTAAGGGGTTAATCATAGGAGTCACATTGGTGTAAAAGACAGGAAATTTTGCCTTCATCAGTAGACAATTCAGAAGACAGTTGCAGATACATAAATAAACCTGACCCTAAGCACAGAGAAACAGCAATTATGTGGGAACTGCAGGTACTGAAGGCTTTGGACCTGCCCTCAGTGGAACTGATGTGGAGGATGTTGCAGAAAATGAAACCATAAGAGGTAAAGATGGTGATACTGGGCACAAAGATATTTATTCTTCCTAAAATGAAGAATACCAGCTCATTGACATAGGTGCTCATGCAGGAGGGCTGGAACACAGAGAGGATGTCACAGAAATAATGGTTGATGGTGTTGGCATCACAGAAGGTCAGTCTCAGCATGCATCCGGTCTGGGCCATAGCACTAGAAAATGCCATCAAGTATGAACCAAAAATAAGCATGGAGCACACTTTAGGGGACATGGCAATGTTATACAAGAGTGGATTACAGATGGTCACATAATGATCATAGGCCATTGATGTCAGCACATAGGTCTCAGAGAAGGCAAAAAAACAGAAGACTGTGACATGCATCCTCAGTAGGAGATAATAATCTTCCTTGATAAAAAGTTGAGCAGCATTTTGGGGGTGAAACAGAAGAATAAGAGAGGTCAATGAAGGACAAGCTAAAGAGGAAAAAGTACATGGGGGTGTGAAGGTGGGAATTCAGCCCAATTAGAGTTATCAAGCCCAAGTTTCCCAGCACGGTGAATACATACATTGTTAGAAACAGGAAGAACAGTGGGAGATGGAGATCTGGGTGTTCTGTTAACCCCACCAGTATGAATTCAGTCACAAAAGAGCCATTTCCAGGAGCCATTCTTGTCTGGGGTATCTATGGGATAAGAAAAAGGGTTTGATTAGGGGCAACCCACATCTTCCCACATTATCTCCTCCCATGGAAGTGCCTGACTCTTTTACAACATGAACACATAGAATCTGCCTTTACCCCTGGCACCAAGTAACACAGATTTCCCAGTATTAGTTCTTAAAACTAAATACAATAAAAAGCCTGTACAGATTAACCTAATGTGTGAAGATTAGAACTGTCACATGGAAATATAACTGCTGGAAAAACAATGGAAAAGAGAAAAGCAAGATGGATGAGGACAGAATTGTTTTCTCTCATCACAACAAAACCTTTATTTACCTAAGGGCCCCTTCACAGTAAGATCTGAGGCAGAGGCACTAGGAATCTGGAGCTGATGTCTCATGCAGATTAGACCCTCCTGGAGTGGAAACCATGAATAACGTTTCCAGATCCAAATAAGGAACCAGATTCTAGGAGGTGATTAACACCTGCCCCGAGTCACAGAGTAAAAGTCCTATATCTACAACAGGGAACTCAGAGTTCCCTCTATGGAGAGGGAACTTCCTCTGTGAAAGAGGAACCATAAGGCACCTAGGCTTTCTGAGCTTTCTCTGCTGTCCTTCAAACAGATTCTTCCACAATTTTCACCTGAATGTTAAGACTGTATAAAATGAGGGAGAAAGTGGGATGTCTTAATCCCTGAAATACCATCTCAAAATAAGGCACACATAATATGAATAAAACCCAGAAACTCACCCTCCTTACACAAGAAATCCTCTGTACTTCCTGATTTCTGTTAT
Source organism: Cabassous unicinctus (assembly GCA_029593785.1). Classification (NCBI taxonomy): domain Eukaryota; kingdom Metazoa; phylum Chordata; class Mammalia; order Cingulata; family Chlamyphoridae; genus Cabassous; species Cabassous unicinctus. Next base: position 15,032 of record JAQZBX010053121.1, on the reverse strand, counting down.
TCTACCCTGGAGTCTGGGAAGGGGAATTTTGAAGATCTAAGAGTGGGCTCTTTGAATATAAGAGCATGCAGACCAGAAAATTTCCAATATCCTGAAAATCCTCCTGCACCACAGATCACAATTTTTCATTTTAAGTTTGAGTTCTCTCAAGCAGCACAGATGAAAAAAAAATGCTTTCTTTATAATATTATTGCATTTTCCTCTTGATAAGCCCAAACAATTTAATCAACTTCAATGATATAATGAATTTGGTTATAAAGAAGTGAAAATCTTGCTCGGTCTCTTTTCCAGGGTACAGACTCTGTAACAGGAGATAAGGGCATTGTATTTACACCCTGGACCATGTCTTTAGTCCTTTAGGGACTAAATATTTTTCTCAAGTTTTCACTGCCCTCTAGGGATTCTACCTCCCCATGGCAGAGCTTGTCTTTCTTGTCTATGAAGGGAAATATGTTTAGTGTATTGTTTATTTCCATCTTTTTTATTTGGGTATACTTGCATAACTCTGTATATATAAAAATCATTGTGTTGTATACTTTAAATTGGTGGATTGTGTGGAACTTTATACCTCAATGAAATTGTTCCCTTAAAATAATAGAAAATCTTTATAAAAAGATGAAATAAACAGGGATTTAAAAAGTATTTTGAAGCCAGTGAAACTGTAATTACAGCATATGAAAATACATGTAATATAGTAACTTAGAAGCTTTCAGGGATAGTTATTGAAACTAGGTACCTATATTGGGAAAGAAAAGTGGTCTCAAATCAAATACTTAAACTTCTTCATATGATACAAAAAGAACTGCAGGTTATACTCAAAATTAGCAGAAAAATGAAATAATAAAGATGACAGCAGACAGCAATAAAATATGAAACAGAAACACATTATATAAAATCAGTTAATCTAAAACCTGTCTTTTTAAGTTCATTAGAAGAGATAATCCTCCAGCCAGACTGATCAGATAAAAAATGAACATAGATGAAAATTATTAACTTGAGAAATAAGAGGGGTCATTGTAACTGATCCTATGGCATTAAAAGGAAATTAAGGGTCAGGCCCCTGCAGCCCCGCCGCCAACAGCCCTCTGCCAGCAGCTCCAGCGCCTCCTAGGGCTGTATGTCCTCATGCAGGAGGGAAGGTGCAGGGAGGGTTCAAGGCTGTGGGACCTCCTGGGGCTGGCCCTGGTGCCCAGGAGCTAGGAGAATGTTTCCACTGCTGCACCAAGGGCACACGTCTTATTATTCAGCAGGATTTGGAATTCCTGGAGAATTGACTTTGTGAAAAACTGGAAATAATCTCTTTAAATTCCATGTCTTAATTTTCTGTGTTGTTGTGTCTCAGAGGAACATCAAGAAACCATGAACCACTTTAGTAATGAGGCATTTGACTGACTGCCATTTGCTTGATGAAGGTTTTACCGCCAAGGACATACTGGACCAAAAAATTAATGAAGTTTCTTCTGCTGATAAAGATGCCTTCTATATGTGGACCTTGGAGACATTCTAAAGAAACATCTGAGATGGTTAAAAGCTCTTTCTTGTGTCACCCCCTTCTATGCAGTCATATGTAATGACAGTAAAGCCATAGTGAAGACCCTGGCTGCCATAGGGGCAGGACTTGTCTGTGCTAGCAAGACTGAAATTCAGTTGGTGCAGAGTCTCGGGGTGCCACCAGAGAGGATAATCTATGCAAACCCTTGTAAAAAAAAGTTTCTCAAATTAAGTATGCCACCAATAAGGGAGTTGAGATGATGACTTTTGACAGCGAAGTCGAGTTGATGAAAGTGGCCAGGGCACCTCCAAAGGCAAAGCTGGTTTTGCGGATTGCCCCCGATGACTCCAAAGCAGTCTGGGGCCTCAGTGTTAAATTTGGAGCCACACTCAAAACCAGCAGGCTTTTTTTGGAACAGGCTAAGGGGCTGGATATCGATTTGTCATTGGTGTCAGCTTCCATGTGGGAAGTGGCTGTACTAATCCTGAAACCTTAGTGCAGGCTGTCTCTGATGCCTGCTGTGTCTTTGACATGGGAGCTGAGGTTGGTTTCAGCATGTATCTGATGATATTAATGGTGGCTTTCCAGGATCTAACAACGTGAAGCTTAAATTTAAAGAGATCACCAGCATTAGACATCAATTTAGCATTAGACAAGTATTTTTGATCAGGCTCTGGAGTGAAAATCATAGCTGAACCAGGCCAATATTATGTTGCATCAGCTTTCACACTTGCAGTGAATATCATTGCCCCAAAAATTATATTAACGGACAGACTCTGACAATGAAGATGAATAGAGTCAACCCTTTATGTATTATGTGAATGATGGAGTATATGGATAATTTAATTGCATCCTTTATGGTCTTGCACACGTAAAGCCCCTTCTGCAGAAGAGACCCAAACCAGATGAGAAGTATTATTCATCCAGCATATGGGGAACCACATGTGATGGCCTTGATCAGGTCATTGAGAGCTGTGACCTGCCAGAAATGCACGTGGTGACTGGATGTTATGTGTGCTTAGGCTGTTGCTGCTGCTACCACTTTCAGTGGGTTCTAAGGCCAATCATCTACTACGTGACGTCAGGGCCCGCGTGGCAAGTCAGGCAGCAAATCAAGAGCAGCTAGTTTCCCGAGGCAGACAAGCATGTCGCCAGTGCTCTGCCTGTGTACTGTGCTCGGGAAAGTGGGATGAACCACCACCCAGCCACTTGTGCTCCAGGTGGATTAAGGTGTAAATGCCATTTTTGGAGCTGTTAACTGACTTTAGCTTAAATGTAGGGATTTGGGACCATTTAACTTAATTACTGCTAGTTTTGAAATGTCCTTGTAAGAGTAGGGTTGGCACAGGTGCAGTGACATGGAAGACTAGGAGATGGGGTCACACTTATCTATGTTCCTATGGAAACGACTTGATTATTAGTGTTATATGGATTTTTAATTCACTTTCAAAACATGCTTCTAAAAGATGCCCCTCAGCTTCTGAGCAAGGATTTGTAGCTTGCATAACTGCAGGTTGGGCCAAAAGCTTAATGTTGCGACCTGTTTTAAAAATAAATTTTTTGAAAAAAGGAAATTAAGGGAATATTATGAAGAAATGTACACTAATAATCCTGTCAGCTAATGAAAGGGATAAACTCTTTGAAAGGTGCAAACTGCCAAATCTCACTTAAAAAGAAATAGGTAACCAGAATGGCCATATAACTATTAAAGAAAATGAATTTTCAGTTAAAAAGTCTCTTGCAAAGAAAACTTCAGGCTCAGAGAACATTACTGTAAAATTCCACCACACATTTACCGAGGGAATATTACCAATTTAAGGTGAATGCCTTCAAAAAACTAAAGATGGAGGAAAACACTGTAATTCTAAAAGGCAAGCATTATACTGATACTAAAAGTTCACAATGAATTCAGCTACAAGAAGGGAAATCTGAGATCAATATACTTCATAAATGAAAATTCAAAAATTATTAACAAAATATAAGAAAACTGAATCTACCAATATATCAAAATAATCATACATAAAGAGAAGTAAAGTTTATCTCAAGAATAAAAAAATTGGTTTAACTTCTGAAAACAAATCAGTGTTACTCACCTAATAAGCACATTACAAACATCTACAAGTAATTTTACACTTAAATATAAAAGAATGAATCCTTTAAACCAGGTTCAAAAACAAAACAATGATTTCTAATATAAAGGTTTGGTTTTTTGCCAGAGGTCATAATGCAATAAGGTAAGAAAAAGAAAGAAATGGCATAGGGATGGGTAAAGAAGAAGTAAGATGATATCTATTAGCAAATAAAATGATTGCCTATGAAAAAAATTGTAACATATTTTTAAAAAACTGCTAGTATAATAAATGAGTATAGTAATGGTACAGAATGTAGTATCAATATATTAGCAAAGAAAACTGGAAATTTAAATACTTAAAAAGCAGTACCATTGCAACCCCACCAGAAACATGAAAAATTTGGGTATAAATTTAATAAAATATGTGCTTGGTCTGTATACTAGCCTGCAGAATGCTTAAGAAAGAAATCAAAGAAGACTATATAAAAGGGAAGACAATCTATGTATATGGATTAGTAGATTCACTATGGTTAAGATAGCCATCCTCTCTACACTGATGCACACATTCTATGCAATTACATTAAATACACAGCAGGATGCTACAAAGCATCTTAAATCTGCCTGAAAAGCCAAAGGAACAAGAATACCCAAAACAATTCAGCAAATGAACAGTGTTGGAGAACTCACACCACCTGATTTCAAGACTTAGGATAATTTTACAATAATCAAGAGAGTGTGGTATTGGCAAAAAGATAGATTGAAGTGACAGAATATAGAGTCTACAAACTAACACACATATTAATATTGACAAGGGTACCAGTATAGTTCAGTGGAGAAATGATATGCTCCTAAAACAATGTGATAGGAACAGCTAGATACCTGTAAAAACAAGAAGAAAAGTAGAAGGAGGAGTATGAGAAGGGAGGGAAAGAGAGAGAGGAAGGGGAGAAAAAGAGCAACAAAAAACCCCACTTCTATCCTAATCATACACCAAGGGAATCAAATTGAGAGTTCAGAAATAATCTCTCACATCTATAGCCAATTGATTTTTGATAATGGTGCCAAGTCCACTCAATATGGATAGAATTGTTTCTTCAGCAAAAATGCAAGGAAAAGTGGATATACTTATGCAAAAGAACGAAGGCGCACCCCTACCTCATAGCATATCAAAAATTAACTCAAAATAGATCAAAGGCCTAAATATAAGTTCCAAACTATAAAATTCCTATGAGGAAATGGGGATAGTATCATCAGAATCTTGTATTAGGTAATGATTTCAACTCAATAACAAAAAGACAAACACCCCAATTAAAAAATGGGGAAAGTCTTATATAGAAATTTCTCTAAAAAAGATATAGAAATGGCCAATAAGCACATAAGACAAATCCCAAAATCCTTTGCCATTAGAGAAATGCATATCACACCCACTAGAATAGTTACTACTTATAAAATGAAAATAACAAATGTTGGAGAGGATATGGAGAAACAGGAACATTCATACATTGTTGTTGGAAATGTAAAATGGTACAGCCACTGTGAAAAACAGTTTAGCATTTCCTCAGAAAGTTAGCTATAGATTTACTTTAGGATCTATCAATACTACTTCTGTGTATATACCCAAAACAATTGAAAGCACACAAGTATTCATAACAGCATTATTCACAGTAGACCAAAGGTGAACAGATGAATGGATAAACAAAACATGGTATATACATACAATGTAATGATATTCAGATATAAAAAAGGAATGAAGATCTGATATATGTGACAAAATGGAGGAACACTGAAGATTCCATGTTAAGTGTAATAAGCCAAACACAAATGGACAAATATTTTATGAACTCACTTAAATGAAATAATTAGAATAAACAAATGCATAGAGTCAGAAACTAGAATACAGGCTATTAGGGACTAGGGTGGGATGAGAAATGGGGAATTAATGCTTAATTGGTACGGAATTTCAATTTGGGGTGATGGAAAACCTTTGGGAATGGATTGTGGGGATGGTAGCAGAACATTGTGAATGGAATAACAATACTGACTTGTATATGTGAAAGTAGTTAAAATGGGAAATTTTAGGTTGTATGTATCAGCGGAATAAAAAAATATATAAAACCATAGAACTTTACAACCCAAACTGTGAATCTTAATGTAAACTATGGATTATAATTAATAGAATAATTATCAAAGTATTCTTTCATTGATTGTAACAAAATTCCCATACTAATGCAAAGTGTTATTAGGGAAAACTGCATGTGTGTGTGTGGAGAGTTTATATAGGAACTCAAGAGTCAATGCATGATTTTTCTGAAAACATACAGCTTCTCTAATAATATATAAATAAGTCATAGATGTAAATGCAAAACATAAATTAGTAAGACATTTAGAAGAGAACAAATGGAAAAATCTTTGTGACATAAGGTTTGGCAAAGATTCTGAAGATAAACAATCCATAAAACAAAACAAAACAAAAAATGTTAAATTGGATGTTATCAAAATTAAAGCCTGTTTCTCTGAGAAAAATAGTAATATAAGAAAGAAAATACAAGCCACACACTGGGAGAAAATATTTGAAATCATATATCCAACAAGTAATTTGCTTTCAGAATACATAAAGAACACCTAAAACTTAACAGTAAAACAAACAATCCAATAAATAAATGAACAACATATATGAACCAGCCATTTAACAACAAAAAGATACAGGATCACAAATAAACAAATAAAAAGAAGTTCAACATCACTTTTCATTAGGAAACACAAATTAAAAACACAATGAGGTTCCATTACAAACCTATTAGAATAGCTAAAATTATAAAAATAAAGTAAAATAAACTGATTCTACTTACTGCTGGTAAGGATGTGGAGAAAATTGAATTCTCATGCATTACCAGTAAGGCTGCAAAAGGATACAGCCAGTCTGGAAAACAATTTGGCAGTTTCTTATAAAGTTGTTCTACTCCAAGGTATTTACAAAAGTAAATAAAAACTTATGTTCACATAAAAACTGTTCAATTATGTTAATAATGACTTTATCATTCTTCACCTGGTTAATAAATAAATAACCTTTAATACATCTATACAATAAACCCTACACAGCAATATAGAGAAGATTTACAGATACATGTAACAACATGGATAAATCTCAAATTCATTACCCTAAGAGAAAGAAGTTAAACTAAAGAACTACACACTATATGTTTCAATTTCTATTATGTTCTGGAAAAAGAAAACTGTAGTAAAAGAAATCAGATCAGTGGCTACCAATGTCAGGGGGTAGGAGAAGGGTTTAACTATAAAGGGGTATGGGGAATATCTTGTTTTTGGTGATAGCTACTCTAATGCATATTTTTGACAAAACACAGAACTCTAAACTTAAAACTGTGAATTTTACTCTACTTTATATTAAGCCTTAATAAAAGAAAGTTTAAATACACACATGGAATGAATTTCTAACTTCACATCTTCACAGCTATGAGAATCAGCTAAAATTAGAAAAACTAACACAAACTGTTGAAGATGTGAAACAATTTCAACTTACCTAAATTACTGATGATAATGTACAATAGTAAAAGACCTGGGAAATGGTTTGGAAAATCCTTATGAAATACTTAGCACATGATGACCAATTCAACACCTGGATACTTCCCAAGGAAATGAAAATATACAATTCCAAAATGACTTGCACATATATATATTAATACCAGCATATTAATTTATGTCCAAAATCTAAAATCAACCCTAAGGTCCATCTACTAGGAAATGGATGAGCCAACTTTGGTATATTCACACAAAACAATATTATTTAGCAATAATAAAAATGAACTACTAAGATATACAGCAAAATGGAATATAAAAATTATCATGATTGAACGATGTTAAACACAAAATAGCATATGTTGTATGATTCCATTTTTATGGCATTCTAGAACAGGCAAAAATAAATCTACAGGGATAGAAATCATATCAATGTTCTCTGAAAATAAGTTTTGAGGATTTCTCCAAAAATATAAGAGGAAGCTTTCTGGTATGATGGAAGGAATTCTTGCACCTTGTTCTTGGTAGCAATTGAATGGGTGTCTACTTACAGAGCCATCAAGTCGTATACACATAATTTGTAAGTTTTCCTATTTATAAATTACACCTTGAAATTTAAAAAAAGAAGAAAATGTATAAGTCCAATATTTTGAACTATCTATTGTTAAAAAGATCCATTGAAAAATATTATGAAAACTAGTGTGTTTCCTTTTTTTAAACACATCTCTGAATGCAGGCATTGACATCAGAGTGGAAATCCACACCCTTCCATGCCACCATTAGAGGTATAATACTGGGCTATTTGAATGAGTGGTTTTAGGTAGGATGGGATTTTGACGTTTCCATGAAAGAAATTCTGGCTTTTATTAAATTCACTTGTACAACTTGGAGAAAGCCAGCGAATCTGAAATAAACAATAGTGGGAATTCAGAAAAGAAACTGTGGCTATTCATCCTTTCCCAACTAAACTTTTTATCCTTGAAAGCCACCAATTATTAAAGTGAACTTGTGTTTCTATCACCAATAGTAATAGCCAAGCATCAAACTGTATACTTTATTTTATAACTTTCGTACATTTTAAGGACACCTTACGGTTATAAAATTAACAGAAGCTAAAGGGCCAATAATGTGTCTTGTATGTTTGACATTGTGTCACCTAAAAGTCTGCCAAGAAATTTTATTAATTAGGCCTGCTTTAACACAAATATAATTGTAAAAATTCTAAAATGCTTATATTTATAAGATAAGCTTATAATTTTTTAAATTAAAACAAAATAACTGATAAATGACCCAGATTAAATATGGCTATAGGAGAGAGGAGCGACTCCTCTACACACAGACCCTTTTCAATCAATCAATTGCACAACCCCCTGACTGTACACCTACAACACTATGTTCCAGCTCTTGTTATCTTCGAGGTATATTTAGCCAAGGGGGAAATATTCCTGGAGGCGCTCTCCGGAATATGACTCAAAGTCCCGAATATGACAACAGGCCACAAGTTTGGGATCCTTGTAACCAAGTGAGAAATGGCACCCACGCCTACCGGACAATCTGGGGACAGTGACTGGGAAATAACAGTCCTCAAAACGCAGGGCAGGAAGCCCTGTGAGCGCCCCAGTAGGTCTGGCGAATCTGGTTTTCCTTTCTGGTATGTTGCTGCCTTCTATGAGCGTTAGGTAAGCGCCTGTGCTGTGAAAGCTGCATCCAGGCAACCCTCTCCAAACTAATTTTTAAGTCCGCTCTGTTCCCCAACCCCCAGTAAGGATGGACAGGACCTCGGGAAGAGTAAGATGCTGATGCTGGGGGTCACCTCTGGCTTGGGGAGCAGACCCAATAACCCAAGGTAAAGATGGTCATTAAACAGCATATCTACTACTGTCCACACACGAGGCAGTTAAAAGGAACCCCCGACCCCAATCGACATCTGGACTAACGCCTCAGCAAAGTCCACATAATCAACAAAGGGCGCGTTGCCGCAGAGCACTTCTCTCCGTGCACCCGTATGAAAATGCGGAGTTCCTAAAAGGGTGCCCTCCATCCCCTGGTGCTGACTAGGGGCTTCTAGGGGGTCAGCACAGCGTGCCCAAGTCCCAGGGGCTCGCCTTCAGGTCGTGGCGCTGAGTCCTGAGAGAAGTGGAAGAATGACCTGAGGGCGCTGGGTCGTCCTGGGCTACAGCACAGGCGCCACTGGTCACCATCGGTGTGAGGGAGAGAAGCAGCCACAGGCACCATCGCCACAGCCAGCTCAGAGGAGGAAGAGCATGTCCCCGATACCCCGGAAATACTGAAGTCAAGTCTGTCCAGACGCTGACAATAATTCTAGGCCTGCTCAAAATCCTGCTGCTGGGACCAAATAAAATGGGCCCCGCTGGCTCTACCAAATGACTGAGGAAAAGCCTCTGCTAAAGATGCATCAGCTCCAGAGAGGTTAAGATCCTCCGTTACTTAAAGTATTCTTCAAAAGTAGGCAAAAACAAAGCCAGGTGGGGTCCTAGAAGCACCGAGAGCTGCTATAAACCTCTCCTAAACCTTGTTACAATGGGTCGTTTACGGCCTGAGGCATGGCCTCTCCCTACAAGAGCTTTCTTACCTCAGAGCCAAGAGCCGCTAGTACCTGACTGAGGCTGGAACGGTGTCCCCACGGAGTTATGCTCCAACAGGTCTACCCAGACGCCACCCCTGCAGGGCCATACAACGCTAGATGAGTAGAAAACCAGCCACTCCCGCTGGATGCGTTACAATTATTTTTGAGGTCAGTCTTCACCACAAGGCAAGCCAAGGCTTTTGGCCCTGTTGCCATCAGCCCCCAGAGTAAATCAGAACAGATACAGGGATCAGAGGCAGGTAAATCCAAAGGACAAGAGAAAATTCAAAAGGAAAGAATATAGACTATCTATAGCGCCATCTCATCTAGGTGGTTTTTTACACAAAATATTTTGTATATATTATTTAAATGATTCTGTGTCAAGTTAAAATATGTCTATCAAGTATTTAATGGAAGCAAACCTGAAAAAAGGTCACGAATCTACAATATTTACCATCTCATATTTTTAACATTAAGTCTTTTATACAAATATTTCTCCAGTTATGAAGTCATTCACCAAAGTTGAACTACATAGTGAGTATACCCAGTGCAGCTACCCAAATTTGGAGCAAATTTGACTGAATATGCTATTTAACAACTTGCCTATCTGGAACTGTTGGGCTAGCTTATTGGATCTAAATATCTACTTAATAAAACAGCTAAAATTACTGAATGGAATATTCTGGCAATAATTTATTTTATGACCTAAGTGGAGATTACATAGATTTATTGCACATTCATTAACTATATTAGTATGTTTTGTGAACTTTTCAATATATATGTTATATTAGATGGTACAATAAGAAAATTCAGTATTTTTATTATTTGCCATATAAATGATATTTGCCATAACAATAATATTGTGAATTATTGAAAATTCAATATTATCCATGCTGTATTTGAAACAAAATTGTGATTATTTTCTTTTTCTTAGATAATATTTCCAAATAATGCTTCATCATAATTCTTTCTTTTAAAACTATTTTATTCACACACTATACTGTCCATCCAAAGTGAACAATCAGTGGCTCAATATAATCACAGAATTGTGCATTCATCACCACAATCAATTTTAGAATAATTTCATTTTTCCAAAAAGAAAAATCCTATACCCCCATTATTAACCCTTAGCAATGGTGTAGTACCTTGGTAACAATTATGAAAAAATATTACAATATTACTGTTAACTATAGTCTATAGTTTGCATTAATTGTATTTTTTTCCCACACATACCACCCTACTATTAGCACACCTTTTCATATTTAAGTACATTTGTTCTAGTTCATGGAAGAATATTCTTATATTTGTTCTACTAACCAGAGTCATCCTCTACAACAAGGTTCACTATGTTATATAGTCCCAAGTTTATCCTCTAGCTTTTCTTCTATTGATATATACGACGTTTCCCCTTTCAACCACAATCACTTCCATAAATCAGCACTGTTAATTACATGCTTAATAATGTACTTGCATCTGGAACAAATTTTTCAGGGTTTTTAAATTGGGTAGTGAAGGGTATGAGTTCTTAATATTATAACCACAAAGTTTTCACATTCATAAACAATAAAAAATTGAATGCAAAAATAAATAATATAGTTAAAAATCATTTTGAAAACCAGCCAAAAATTTAACCTATTGAGAAGATATTTAAATAATGTGAAAGCATTATCCATTATTGAAAAATTTAATGTTGAACCAGTTTAGAACCAAATTTTACTTTTTAATTTCAAATATTTCAAAATAACAAAGAAGCCCTGATTTGCAGAAATTTTATGCAATATTAGAACAGTCACACTGCAATTAGATTAAATGCAACTAAAAGTATACATCAGCTAGAAATAGAGAGACGTGCTTGATGCTGGGAGACATAGATTAGGGTTTGTGCCTGGTGAAGGAAGCATCAGGATCCCCAACCTGGCTCACATCACTAAGACTACAACATCTAAGGCTGCACGGTATGATCTTTGGGTCCCTCAGCAGCCCTGTGGGCCCTTGTCCATAATGAGTGCTGCCCCCTTCTATGTGTACCTGCTGTAACTGGTGTTCTGGTGGTAGAGCAGCTCTTTGGTTTGGCTGTTGAGTGGAGAGCACTGAGTGCCTTGTCCCATTGTTCTTCCTGCCTTCCAAAGCATGGGTTGTGCAGCCATGTCAGACCCCCTCCACTCCTGACTTCCCAGAAGACAGTCTCTATACTACAATCTGCCACAGTGATCAGATTAGACCTCTAATTATACCTGGCCAAACTTGAATGGACAGGTACCATTCCACAAGAACCAATGGGATAGATTTTTGAGATTCTTAACTTCATGTTTTCCTTTAAAGTTAAACCTGTAAATAATGACCTTTTAAGTTAATCTTATAATCTACTAAACAAAATTATAATTAATGGAGTCAAGCTTTTATGTAAAAGAATGCTTTATATGCTTTTGACATATTAATATAAGCTTGAATGTAAGTAAAACAAAGTTTTTCCAATTTAAATTGTTTCTGGAATATCTATGATATAACAAAAGGATATGAAAGATGTATAAGAAAATATCCATGTTTTTATGCATTTCACCAACTTACAAATGCAAACTTTTGAAACATTCAATAGTTATAAATAAGCTTATATATTTGAAATTATTTTACATCTAACTTTTTTTACTTTATTAATGTCAAAGAAATGAGTTTTGAATTTGAACAATGTAAGTTATAATTATTATAAAATGTGAGTTTAATTTAAACAATTAAAGTTATTAGATTTACTAGGTCAATACAGGAATATAACTTCACAGACTGAGCCAGGAAGTTTCCACCTGGAAGAGCAGTATACAGAGTACAAGATGCATGCAATTTTGCAATTCTCATGATGTTTTCAGTTAAGTACCTAGAATTCATAGAAATCGATGATACATGCCTTTTTTGACTTAATTAAAATGTGAAATTTAAACTAAAGAATTTTAAGCTATTTAAACAGGCATTTTAATGGACATAGCAAAAAGAATGATAGAAGTAGATACTATGCATTCAGATTCTGCTTGGGTATTAAGAGTTGAAAAACAATTAAGATGGTGTGATAAATATTATAATGCATGTAAATATCTGGTGCATTGCTTTCATAGTAATACTTGTAAATAGGTTTAAATAATATTCTTATCTGGCATTATTATATTCTAAGGCTATTTTCAGATACCCTGTTGTCAAACTTTACAAAACCCATGATTCCTCTGATAAGCAGGAACTACAGATATACTTAACTAGGTCCCCTGACAGATAAATTTTCTGAAGGGCATCTTTGCATAATCTCATTGAATGTAGTAGTGGACAGTTTACCTTCTGTGTGTCAGAGAAAACAATAAGATTTTGCACAGCCATATTTTCTACTGTTTCTCTTTGTTATTAATAACTGTAATCTTTTATTTCAACAAAATGTAAAATAAAAATATAAAATAATATTATACTAATAGGCTTTTTAAACTATACTTACTACTATGAAAATTGTCACTTGCCTCACCGGGGAGGCTTGTCCCCAAATTCCTTGCCTCACCATCTCAGGAAATGAACACTATTATTAAAAAAAAGAGCTAATGATGGATTGACGGGGGCAGGATCCATGATGCCAGAATAGGGAGCAACAGCTGCACTTATACTCAAGAAGTGGCAGGAAAACAGGCAAGGTTGCCAGTCATAGGGGAAGCAGGAGGGCTGCAGGGTGATTGGTGCAGGCAGCAAGTGAGGGGGCCCAGCTGAGTGCTAGGGGAGCAGCATGGCCAAGGGTTGAGAGGTGAGGGTGGCTGGTGATGAGGGGCCCAACTGGATGGCGGTGGCCTGAGAGGGAAGCCCATTGTTTGTTTATTTTAGCCTTCTCTTCCTTCTTTTTTCCTTTTTACTCCTCTCCCTTTTTTCTTTTCTTTATTTCTTTTTTCTACTTTTCCTCTTTTTTCTTTTCCTTTTTCTTCTTTTTTCAATTAAACATTGGCAATTTTAAAGATGTAGAATAAGCAGAACCATGAACCAAAGAAGTGCCTTAACACAAAACCAGACAAAAATAAAACCCTAGGCAACAGTGAGAAACTGACCAACAAAACTCATCAAGATAAACAGAAGCCTAGGCATCAGCAAAATATTACAAGCCATACTATGAAACAAAAAGAGATGGCTCAGTTAAAGGAACAAACTAAAAAGCCAGAGAAGACGCAGAATGTGGAACAGCTAGTCAAAGATATCTACACAACTATCCTAAATCAATTCAAGGAGATGAAGGAAGAGATAAAGGATATTAAGAAGGCACTGGGTGAGGATGCAGAAGAAATTGTAATCATACATAAAAAATAACAGATCTTATGGTAATGAATGGCACAATAGAAAAAATTTAAAAGTATGCTAGAATCACAAAACAGCAGTTTTGAAGAGGAAGAGGAAAGAATTAGTGAATCATTAGAAAGGACATCCAAAATCACACAAATAGAAAAACAGATAGAGAAAAAATTGGGAAAACTTGAGCAGGGACTCAGGGGGTTGAATAACAGCATGAAATGCACAAATATATGCATTTTGGGTGTCCCAGATGGAGAAGAGAAGGGAAAAGAGACAGAAAGAGTGTTTGAGGAAAGAATGGCTGAAAATTTCCCAACTCTTATGAGGGACACATGTCTGGGAAGTGCAGCGTACTCCAAGCAGAATAAATCCTAACAATTCTGCTCTGAGATGCATGCTAATCAGATTGTCAAGTGCCAAAGATAAAGAGAGAATCCTGAAAATAGCAAAAAGAGATCCATGGAAGGGATGCTCAATAAGATTAAGTACTGATTTCTCATCTGAAACCATGGAGGAAAGTACTAGTATGACATATTTAAGGTACTGAAAGAGAAAAATTGCTAGCCAAGAATTCTATCCTTCAAAAATGAGGGAATAAGTAAAATATTCACAGATAAACAGTAATTAAGAAAATTGGTCAACAAGAGTCCTGCCCTTCAAGAAATACTAAAGCATGTTCTGCAGGTTGAAAAGAAAAGATAGGAGAGAAAGGTTTGGAGGAGAGTGTAGAAAGGAAGATTAAGAAACAGAGATCTTGAATAATGCATTAAAAGAACTACACCTGGGGAAGCGGGTGTGGCTCAGTGGATAGAGCCCCCGTTTACCATATGGGAGGCCCGGGTTCGCACCCCGAGGCCTCCTTGTGAGGGCACGCCGGCCTGAGCGGTGCGGTGGGCTGATGCAGCAACCTCACGGCAGGAAGCGGCTGTGGCGCAATGGATAGCGCACCCATTTACCATATGAGAGGCCCCGGGTTCGCTTCCCGGCGCCTCCTTGTGAGGGCAGGCCGGCTCGCGCGGTGTCGTGGGCTGATGCAGCAACCTCAC